>WYDI02032310.1:0-127629 GCA_009867235.2 Psittacus erithacus
GGCTGAAAGTCAAAAACACAGCCCTGCACCAGCTACTAAGAAGGAGAAAAATGACTGCTACTGCTGAACCCAGGACAAGTATAAATTGCATTTTTTTTTCTCAGCCTTTGGTGGCTCTATGCCTCAGTAATTGTGCTGTGTTTTGCTGGACATACCTTAAGTTTAGCTAAGGAAATTGCACAGTGCCCTTTCTTTTTTCTTAACAATGTGACCTGTTTAGGTGGGATACTCAGCTGTTCCCATGGAAAGGTAGATACTGAGAATCTCTCTCCACGTTTATGAAATTCTAGAAAATTCTACATTCCCTTGCTTTATTAAACCCTATTTTAATTCTGCCAACAGGGAGGTGCATCACTTGTTTTCACCCCAAAAAAGGAACAGATTTGGAGCCAGCAGTGCCTTTGGTAGAATTGAAACCACCCTTGATCTTTTAATTTTATCAGGCTGATTTATCAGGCAGTATTGAGAGGGCTACTATCTGTGGAGCAGAAACTGAACAGCCACTGCATGATTTAGCATTTCCTAAATTCAAACCCATGGAACACAGTACTCAACTGCTGCTGCCAAAAAATCCTGGCAAGATAAGGGAGTTAGTACTGGCAGAGGGCATCCCTTTGTATTGCTCCTGGAAATGACTGCAAGCACCATGATTCCACTGCTTTTCCTTGTTTATGCTCTTTGGAGTGGAGACAGGAAAAGCCCCTGAAATGATGAGTCTAATCATCTGACTTTTGTTGTTCACTATGTACAGTCTTGTTTGAGCTGCAGGGAGGAGATAACTATGTCACAAGCCATGACATCAGCAAGATTAGTTTATTACCACTTATCTGAGGTGGTTTTTGTGGTGAGTTTTGATTCTTTTTATAATATGAACTAGCAAATAGATCATAGGTGTAGCTCAGCAGGAAGGAGGACAATTATACTTCGTGTTTTATCTACCTGAAGAGAACAGAGATTCTGAAAGAAAATACTATGAGCATGATTGGGGAAGGGAGCAGGCGGACAAAATGAGAGAGATGCTACTACAAGGCAAGCAAGCCTACAGGGGTGTGTTTTATTATGAGCATTTCTATTTATGTGAGAGAACTTGGAGGGACAGAGTGGAAAATGAGCAGAATATAGTAATTTATGATGTTAGACTTAAACCTACATCCAAGTGTTTGTAGTTCAGGCCCCAGTTTACTTGTTGCCATGATGTCCTCTCATGTGAGGTGGAGAAGCAACTGTCCTTAACTACTCCTCCTGTGTGGTAAGCAGGGAAAAAATTATCATGTTTCTATGGGGTCATGAGTATCATCATGTTCATATGTGTGAGTAGCACATACCAAAGGTGTGATGACAAGCCTCAGTGTGCACAGAAGCAGTATTTTGAGGAAAAACAGAAAATCAGAAATCTGCTTGAGAGGAGAGAAAAACTTCAAGTCCCCGTGCACATATTTTTCAGTAGGCAGATTCAGTACAAAATGCTGCTATTAATCACTGTACACCCTTCTTGAAGGTGGTGGGTGGACAACCCGAGACATTAAAAAGAAAATGACGAGCGTGGTGAGGCACAGGAACAGGTTTCTCAGAGAAGCTGTGGCTGCTCCACCCCTGGCAGTGTTCAAGGCCAGGTTGGATGGGCTTGGAACAACCTGGTCTAGCGGAAAGTGTCCCTGCCCATGGCAGAGGGGTTGGAATTGGATGAGATTTAAGGTCCTTTCCAACCCAAACCATTCTGTGATTCTATGATTTTTCCAAAGAAAGTGACTCTCCAAAGCAGCCACTCAGTATGTGCATGATTCTGAGATCAGAGTACCGGAAATGATAGAAATCTGTTTCCTTTTCAGACATCCCGTACATGTCCCTGTTTTTGGTATCTGGCCCTTCTTACCAAGCGCTAACTATGCAAAATGCCTTTTACATTCTTTCCATTGCTTGGCTCTTCAAGGGGAGATGATCATGGGAGAACAAACTGTCAGCTGGTGTGTGTATCTCAGAAAGCTTTTTGCTCTTCTTTCATGGTCCCACTTACCTGTGAAAAAGTGTTCTTAAAACTAAGCCTGTTTTAAAGCAGTTACAGTCTTCTTGTTCACAGCTCATCATTTCAGTGGGAGCAGAGAAGCTCTGGCCAGGAGCTGGATCTCATCTGTCAAAATAATCATTCTGGCCTGTAGCTTGTTGTCCTTTTTCAGCTGGGGCTTCATAAGAGAAATTCAGGGAGGCTGATGCAGTCCAAGTGAATTGTTCTTCCATCCTCTCCCAGACAGCTTTCCCTAGGCATGCGTCCATGTTCAATCACCAGATTGAGTACACAGCTGTCACACAGTGAAAATGTAGCTATTTTCAATTGTGTGATTAAGACATGGATCTATAGTACACAACAGTGATGCCAACAGTTCAGTACTGTGGTAGGTTCAGATACAGTCACGTGGCAGAAAAGGAATCATAGCCTCTCCAGAGCCTACAAAAGCAGAAATGTGACCATTTATTATGAAAGGTTCCCCACCTGCAGATGGAGAAGAGTAGTCTAGACTCTTTTTCTGCAATAACCTTAGGAAAGTGCTAAGTAGCAATTGCCGGCACAGTCAGTAGGATGGATGATTGCCTTGGGCTTTCGTGCCATATGTTGAGTGTGCTAAATCTCATTTGTTATCTCCATATAATAATTCAAATGCTGATTTCTGTTGAGGTAAATGTCAGCATTAAGTAAAAAAAGATCATGGTATTTCAAAGTCAGATTTCTGTCAAGAAACCAGGTTTTATAAATTAATACTTTCAAAGAGAAAGTAAATATGGTTCATCGGTACTTGTACCATCATAGAGATAACAGCCAAATTGAGGTGGAGAGAGAGCTCTGGTAGTCTACCTTCTGCTTGAACCAGGGTTAAAGTCAGCTAGATGAGGTTATTCAGAGCCTCAACCAGTTGAGGCTGTACATAGCTGACAGGATGCCATTTCCACAGCCTGTCCCAGTGCTCAGCCAGTCTCGCTGAAGAATTTTCTTGTCTGGTTGGAATTTCCCATCTTGCTGCTTGTGTCTGTTCTCTGTTGTCCTTTCATTGAGGAGGGCATATCTTGATCTTCTCTTTTACTTCCTTTCAGGCAGTGGAGTGCAGCAACTGAATCCCCCTTGCTCCTCCCCTTTTCCAACCTGACCACAGCCCAACCAGCCTCTCCTCCTGCTCAGCCGCTAACATCTTAGAGGTCCTCCTTGGTCTTTCACCACTGTGGCAGGGTCTCTCTCATACTGATGGCCCCAAACTGGTCACCATGGTCTGCAGGTGTAGATGTGAATACAGAGGAGAGGGGAAGTCACTTTCTATTCAGGGCTGGTGGCACACTTACATGCATACTGCATTACCACAAGAGTGCACCACTGACCTGTGTTCAACTTGTTGTCTGTCAGGGTCTCCACCTCCTGATTTTATCAGTGTCAGTGTAGAAATTGGAGACTGGGTGATTTATGCATCTGCAGTGGAGTGCAAAGTGTCCATGAATACTGACAAGTGCTCAGAAGTCCAAAGCAGCAGCGCATCATCAAAACTGTAGTTCTGAGTACCAGCAGCAAAGAGCTGCTCATGGTGGCACTGACTCAGTAGTGGGACTGCATGTGCTTTCTGGTGCACCACACCTTTGGGCATCAGCTTAAAGAGCAGAACATCTCTGATACAGTGAGTTTATGGCTATTTATGCATTCATTAGTGTATTTTTAACACTGAGTCTTACCTTATGGTAAAAACCTAGGTCAAGGATTTATTCTTTTTTAAATAAGGCCAAATTAATGTCATTTATTTTGCAGTATGTGGCTAGTCCGTCCTACAGATAACTAGGAACCTTTTACCTGGTTGCTGCAAATGAACCTGTGAGACATCATGTGTGAATGCTAAAAAGTATTATAACAGATACATATTACAGCACCCAAAAGACAAGAAGACTGTCTCTGGGCTGTCCCTGTGTGCAGCAGACCAAAGTTTCTTCATTCTCGGTGCAGAGTTCTTTCAGGAGAGTCAGGAAATCAGATGTCTGGGGCCCTGCCGCTCCAGTCCATGCTGGACATGGAGTCAGGGCGGTACAAAAAGGACAAAAGGATCAGCATCATAATTTTGAAAAGCTTTAGTTTCTTGTCAGCAAAAGGGTGGTATAAATATCCCAAATCTATGAGAGCTTGCAGCTGTTCTTATATACAAGCTGATGTAAAATTCAGTGTATCACAGTGATATGCTTGCTTCTTGTGCTTCTCACTGAACAGTTTTTAGTTTTTCCAATTGAATCTGCTTAGTCCCACGCAGACTTATGGAGCTATTAATACTTCATTTTTTAGGACAGAAGCTGTATTCTTTTGGAGTCTACCTTTGTGGCTAAATTCAGCTGTATTTCCATTGTTCTTCAGGAATCTGGTTAAACAGCAGTGAGTTTCGTAATGTCCTCAGAAATCAGCCCCAGCAGTGTGCGTTCGCCTAGGAAGGTTGGTCTGGCTCTTCCAGTGAATACATTGGTGTGAGATACAGTGAGAGCACCTGAGGCTTCTCAGTCTCATCTCAGGAGAATAACAGTGTTCTCCATGTTGTGTTTAGAGATCTTCACCAGTGATCTCTTCTGGCTACTTTAAAAATCTCTTCAGTTTAAATACCTGATGGTTTATGAAGTCCTTGAGGTTTTTCTCCTAAGTGTAAAATGAGAACTCTCAATCTGGAGCTAAGAGTAGAATAATAAAAAGTGAATGACTGTTTCTTAGTGATTTTAATTAAAGGCCCCATTCAATGTCAACAGTGGGCATTCTTGCTTTCTTGGCTGCTCTGTGTGATTGCAATGAATTGTTTTGGCTATAGCTCTCTTGGATGACACTGCAACTCACAGCTTGAGAAAGTCAAGTGCCCATAAATAGGCTAAATTTGCAGGTGATTTCACAACTCCAGATTAGGAATTGGAACAGAATTTCAGGAGAGGAATATTTTGTAGTAAACGTCTTCATGCTGTGAAATCCCATCCTAGGACTGTGCCAGGAAGTTCTGCCTGATTTTTGGAATGATTTTCTGGATCAGATGTTTTCCCTGATCTTGGAGATGGAAAACAGTTTGATGTTTAAACCACCTGGAAAGAATTAGATTCCTGTGGCTGCTTGGGGTAATTGGTGATCTACAGCAGAAAGAGAATAGTTTAACAAATTAGGCTGGATGATCCCATGTTAGTGCACCAGTATGGGCTCTTACAGCTATTTCAGTACTTTAAGTCTTTTAATACGCATTACACCCATCAACAGTAATTCAGTTTTGTCCTCTCCTAACATGGGGTTAGCATCCCGTCGAAACATTGTGAATGGCCTGAAGTGATCAGTCATCCTGATGTCTAATCTGGATTCCTTCATCAGTGTCAGCCTCAGTGTTTTACCCCAGGATGGCAGTATTTACTTTGATGACTTTGGGATTCAATAAAAATACCTTTTAAAAACTGTCATAGAGTCATCAAGAAAGCTTACTCTGTTTGCTAAGTACAAGTGATTAATTGTAGTTATAAGTGGATTTTATTTGCGATTCAGACTTTATTTCAGTCCCTAGCATGCAATCTGACAGATAATTAACCTTCAGATACAAGTGTAGCTCTTTATTATATATTTAGAAGCACTTCTCTCTCAACTTCATTGACTTACACATATTTAACACGATCAAAGATAGCACATCAGTATGTAAAGGTGTGTTTAATGCTGGCATACACTGATGTCCCCTCCACACCCCCTTGGAGCCGATGTGCTCAGAATCATCATCCTGCGCAGCCAGATGCTGTTTGCTGCTTCCAACCTCCAGGACCAATTGGAGTACTCCCTGGTCAGCTGGTGGAGCCTAGGGGTCTTGGGAGGGACCATGGGTCCACACTCCTGGTCCATCTTCCTTTGTGTTGGTTGAGTGGGCAGAAATGCTAGGGGTTTGGGTGTGCTGCCTGTTTCCAAATCTCCACCCTCATGTGCCAATAGGACTTGCTCCAGAGCCTGGTTTCATATTGTCGTTGCCTTGCAAGAGTGATGGTCCCCAGGTAGGTGACCTCTCCTCAGTGTCTGATCCAGTTGTAGGCCTTGGGCTTTGAGTGTTAATTTCTCTTGGTTCTGAGATAGTTGGGGTATTCTGCTGACAATTTAAGATTAAAAACTTTATTTCAAATACTCATAAATGTGTCTGTTATGTTATAGGCGTTTGAGCTAGCGACCGGAGATTATTTGTTTGAACCACACTCTGGTGAAGACTATTCCAGGGATGAAGGTATGAATCTCTTGAGATACTATATGGAGATACATATGTATATATTCACACTCTTCTTAAATTTCCAGTGAGCTTACAGTGGGGTTAAGTTTTGTATTGTTCAAGGCCAGCTTCAACAGAGCCTTGGGCAGCATTGTCTAGTGTGTGAGGTGTCCCTGCCCATGGCAGTGGGGTTGGAACTGGATGATCTTAAGGTCCTTTCCAACCCAAACCATTCTGTGATTCTGCAATTTGAGTGAACTGTTCATACGCATTGCTTTCAGAATATAAATATCATCTTTTTCTTTCTAGTTTTAAGTTCCATCACTAGCAGTGGGTGGGCAAAAACTCCCTTCTGCAGATATTCATCCACTTAACAACTGCCTGAAGGAATTAAACTGCCCTTCTTGTAAGACTGCATATGTGTGGAAACCTGGTTGAGAATAACAACATCTTAGTTTAGAAAAGAAACAACAAATCTGAACTTTATAGTATCTTCTCTTTGTAAGAGTGACACTGGAATAATGTTTACATTGTGTATTTTTATTTGAATTAAGCAATTACTAATTTTTTATTTTAAATCAGAATTAACTCCTGCTTCCATTTGTATACCTGTCCATTTCCATGCTTGTTTGCTTGTAAATGCTCTTTGCAGTGGTAATGTGGGCATCATTCATTCTTCCTAAATGCTACTAATGATGCCAAAGCTCTGCTGATCCTGGAAACCTCTGCATGGATTTGCTGCGAACATTGTTGATTTGAAACTATTTCTGATTTTTTACTAATTCCAGTTTCTTTCCTCTTCTTTTTTATCCCGTCCTTTCCCTGCCCCTTCCACTCCCGTATCCTTTTTTTCTCTCCCTCATAGACCACATAGCACACATCATAGAGCTGCTAGGCAATATCCCAAGGCACTTTGCTCTATCTGGAAAATATTCTCGGGAATTCTTCAATCGCAGAGGTAGTACCTCTTCTTTTTGAAAGGTGCCGTGATGCAGACAGAAGTGGAATTGCTGTTGCTGGTTGTAGCGTGTCTAATGAGGAGCATTTCCTGAAATCACACAACAAAAACTGCTTTTGGAAAACAAAATACAAAGGGATCTGACAAAATTATTACTTTTTTTTTTTTTTTTAGCTAAACACTGAAAAATGACCATTGCTCCATTTGAAATCGCGCAGCAAAACTTGGCTGAAGCAGCTGATTCTCAGATGTTGCTTTGGGAGGGAAGTTTTGCTGAAAGCATCTTTCCAAATCAGCCCCTGAGCAGCCTGCACGTGTCTTTTTTACCAGAATCAATCTATTTCTGTCTGTGCCGGGCCAGTGTTAGTGTGTGCATGCAATGTACTGATTAAACTGTTGTATGTTTCTGTTTTGCTGGCAATGTTCTCCAATGCAGACCACATAGCATTGATCATTGAACTGCTGGGAAAAATCCCTCGAAAATACGCTATGTTGGGGAAATATTCCAAGGAGTTTTTCACCAAAAAAGGTAACGGTATTTATGCACCACTAATTTAAAGCATAAAACTATCCAAAAGGAGAATATGTTCATTTATGGGTACTGAAGAAATATATCCATTTAAATGGAGAGCTCTTACTAAAGAAGAATTTTGGTGTAAACTTGGCTTTCTGAAAAAAACACGATTTGCAGTTTCATTTCAATATTTCATTTAAAATCCATTTGGGATGTACTCAAAGTGTGGCTGTTAACACATGTCTGTGTGAATCTGTTGTCCAGTATTCGTGTAAGTGTAAGGAATGAAGTGATGCATAGCTTGTAATGTGATGGAAAATGATCTGTCGGCTAGTTTTGATCATATGTCATGGCCCAGCAGATGCTACTGATAAGAAACACCGAAGTGGGAGTGGAATACCTGGGCAATAGACACAGCTGCATGCAGTCAGTCCTTGCACTGTCATAACCTCCCTGAAGAGAGAGGATGCAGAGATGACTGTGACAGTGATGGAGAAAGCTGCTCAGTGTGCACTGTGCTGTCTCACTCCAAACACTGAATTACTGTAATGCCCGCATGCCACAGCCATAGGCAAGCACTTAGCTGTGTTTGGTGTTGTACACAAGTGCAGCCCTTCTAAAATTAAACCCCTTGAATTGCTACAAGGGAGTGACCAATCTGAGCAGATACACTGGGCCTGACAGTTCTTTTGTCTCTTTGTACTTCATCTTTGCTCGAGTTGCTCCTAAAGACAGGTTTTTGACACATGAGGCAATGTGGGGGTGCTTCGAGTGTCTTTTGTCCCCTCAGTGTATGAGACAGCACTGTGTTGTAAGGACAGACAGGGATGTCAGGAGCATCCCATCATGTGATGTGGAATATCTGGGGTTGCTGATGAGGGTGCTTTCCTGCTGAGCAGTGATGGGGCTTCCCTCTTTCCCGTTACTCCATGTACGTGAGCACACAGCTTGTTGGTAGGGCCAGTGCTGACCACCTCCATCTGGCGTGTGGGGGGCTGAGCTGTAAGAGGTTGGGGTCAGGAGGCAGGAGACAACCAGTGCGTCATCCTCCCTTGCATGGAGCCGCCTGTTCTGTGTGGGTATTTCTGGCAAAGCAGGGACATCCGCATGCCTGCATTGCCTTAAGGAGGATGTCATGGTGTTAAACAGAGTGTGAAGAAGGGCAGCAGAGATGATCAAGGAGATAGAGCAACTGCCATTTGGGGGAGTCTGAAATGCCTGGGGCTCTTTAGTGTGGAGAGGAGAAGGTTGCTAGAGGGATAATGAAGATTTACAAGTCAGTGGATAAGCTGAAGGCAGAGCTGCTGTTTGCTAGCAGCCGCCATGTGAGAGCTGGGGGACACCCAGTGGAGCTCGAACTTAAAACAGGTGCTTTAAAACAGGCACTTACCTGCACAGCAGGCAGTCAGAGCCTGGGGGTTATAGAGAGAGGCTGGATCAGCAGGCTCAGAACAGTCCCATGTTAACTGAGATTTTCTCCCCTGTGAGGGTGGTGAGGCCCTGGCACAGGGTGCCCAGAGAAGCTGTGACTGCCCCATCCCTGGCAGTGTTCAAGGCCAGGTTGGATGGGGCTTGAAACAACCTGCTCTAGTGGAAGGTGTCCCTGGCCATGGCAGGGGGGTGGAATGTGACGAGCTTTAAGGTCACTTCCCACCCAAACCACTCTGGGATTCTGTGACATGAACAAACAGGGCTGAAAGGTCCATAAATGTATAAAGCAGTAGAAGGGCCGGGCAGGAGGCACCCTCCAGCACCCTGGCAGGGCCTGCCAAACGCTCCTGGTTTGCTCCTGGGTACCCATCCTCCCTGCCTTTCCTGTGCCCCTGTCAGAGGCAGGTACTGAATCAGAGAGACCCCCAGCCTGAACCCTCTAACAGCATATACATCTTGTGTTCCTCATTTTCACTTCATGCCAGATGGCATTTTCTAGTGATGCCACAGAACTTTAAAATGACGCAGCAGTTACACAATAACCACAGTGTTTGTGGCACATGGAAAAGGGAAGTTTGTAAAATTCTCATGGGGAGTTTCATGTGCTTCCGTGAACATTGTCCACTGCAAAGTGTCACTGTTGTCCTCTGGGCGCTGATCCATAGTGACATTCCTCAGAGGCACCATCTGCTGTGGCCCGGGGTGGGATGTAAGCACTTCAAAAAGCCTGGTTCACCCACCACACAAACTGTAAGTGCAGGTTTGGTTTTTCTAGACTGTGGTCACTTACTTTTCTTCTGATATGTGCCAGCCCTGCTCCCTAACTTGCGTGAGATGCCAGCTGGGCACTGGCTTTGCCTGTTGGGAGTTGTGACAAGGAAAAGTGTTGCTGAAAGGGAAGGGAAGGGGAGGGCTCTGCCCCACCTCCCTCGCTTCCATCCATTGTACCATGGGGCCTGACCAGCAGTTCTTGTGTTAGTTCTCGGGAGCATGTCCTCAAAGTACATACTAGCAGATTATCTCCCACTGCTGCTTCCCAATCCTTTGAGTCATCCCTTTCTCACTGTTAATAGCCCATCCTTCTCTTCCCTGGTGACACATCTTAAATTTGTCTTTGACAGATTTAATAGATGAGCTTTGTGCTTTGTATTCTGGTCAGCAGAGAGCTTTAAATAGCACCTTCACCCCCACAGGTCCCTCAGAAACTTCCTCAGCAGTTTCCTTCTGACAACATTCCATTTTCCAGGAGGTTCTTTGCTGCCTCCACTCTGACCACAGGGGTTTTACAGTTCTGACAGCTCTGTTATCCTCCCTGGATATTCCTGTGTGCTTCAATATCAAAAATAAATGAAGAGCTTTTGTTGGGAAGTCCTCCCTTGCTGTTAAAGTTTCAGCATTTCTGTGACAATTCACATTGATGCCCTGATTGCTGATGGTGTCAGGCCAATGGGATTGTGCTTTCCATTCCTCCCTTAAATATCGGCACTGCCTTGCTGTCCTCGGGGCTTTGAGCAACCTAGTGTAGTGGGAGGTGTCCCTGCCCATGGCAGGAAGGGTTGGAACTGGGTGATCTTAAGGTCCCTTCCTACCCAAACCATTCTGTGATTCTATGAAACCTCATGAACCAAATGAAAACTCATGTTGTCAGACACCTCCATTTCCTGTGCTGCTCTCCAGCGCTTCAGGGTGGAAATGAGATGAACCCACCACGTTAAAATAAACTGAGCTTCTCATCCACCTCAGTTGTGTAAATTGCCTTTTACTCACCCTGCTTTGATTCCGTGGTCACCATCATGATACTTATTGAAAGCTGAAGGACTAGTTTAATTCTTGTCTCCCACAAAGATAATTTTTACCACATCCGATCTTCTTTAAACACATCTGCAACCCTTATGGGATTTCTTGAGGAAAATTCCAGCCCATAGTGCTAAAATAGTTTGTTCCTCAGCAGAAAAACACAACAGAACATGGTACTGCCCAGGGTGTGCTGGTATTCGCTTGGGTTTAGTTTGAGTACTTCAAGTTCAGCATGCACAAAATAAGGAGTATTCAGACAGTGTGAACTTGCCTTAACAGCGACACCAGGAGCCTCATCTTGCAGCCTCACTTTATACAACCCAAGGGAGGGAAGGTGCCTAAAGTGATGTAATTTGAGTACAAAAGTGCTGCATGGAAACACGGACACTCCACCAGAGCCAGTCTGGTTTGGTAAATGATTATGACAGCCCTTGCAATGAATGCTGCCAGCTGGGGAAGCTCTGGATGCAGCTGCATTTACTTGTTTTTAGCCATTTTTTGCTTGCAGTCAATAACAAGTGTCATGGTTTAACCCCCGCGGCAACTGAGTCATTCTTTTCTGTCACTTTTTTGTGATACTTGAGTTTCTGCGTGTTTGTGAGCTGGGTTTCTGCTTGTTCTTGTTAGCGGTCACCAGTGCACACCTCTGGAAACCTTCAGACGGGTCAGGTTTTCAGCAGTTGAATTCCAGAGCTCCACAAAGGTTTGTGAAGGGCTGGGAGTGAGCCTGGAAATGAACACACTTCTCCAGGATGTGCTGTCCTTTCCCTTCATTCATGCCATAGGACTGTGGGCCCAAACCAGAGCCTGGTTTGGTTTGACTGGTGGGTACTGTTGGGACGTGCTGGTGCAGACATAACCCAGCAGGATACACCTGCTGCTTTCACTGCTCCTGTCTCAGCACCTGTCCTGCCTGCACAGTGGAAGAAGGATGGTCCCCGCTGTGGCTAGCACCTCTGGGCTCTGGTGCCAGCAGGTCTCTTGCCTTCCTCTTGCAAGTGATGGACCATTTGCACACTTGCTGTTTTGGGGTCTGTATGATGGCATCTGGAGAGCTGCTCTGGCACCTGGCTTAGAACCTTCTGCTGTGGCCTGTGGCAGCAGAATTGTGTCCTCCTGGACCTGGGGTGGTTTCCATGTGTTGCATTTGGATGCTCAGTTGCTTGGGACAGTCTGAGGGCACGGTTTTCTCCTGCCCTGAACTTCTGTAGCCACAGGGATGTACAGAAACAGACCTGAGACCTGATGTCTGATGGCATTTTGTGGGCAGTAGATCAGAGCCAGGGACAACCAGCAAGTTGCCAAACCACTTCACTTGAAATAATATGGCCTGTGTGCCCCATCCCGTTGGTGTAGTGGGCTTCTGAAGCTATGGAAGAGTCACGTTCAGCTTCCAGAATGGGGTGAGAGTCTGTCACCCTCCTTGCAGCTCAGAGGCCATCACAGAATAACCACAGGGGTCTCTCTGGATCATCATGTGAAGACCATCTGGCTCAGATGTGTGTTTGGGAAACGGGGGATGGCAGTGGAGGTGCAGGGAGCGGCCAGAAGAGTCTTTCTTCCCTGTTGTGCCAGATGTCCTGTGGATAGACCTGGATAATATTGCCGGTTTGAATGGGAGAAGGGCTCTCGCCTCCCTCATTGTTCTGGTGCCCAACATGCTGCCAGTTTGGCTGAGTGCCCCTCCTTGATGGAGCTCAAATCGCGCAGCTGCTGTTGGCTGTGGGTTGAAGGAGCCGTAGGGAGCAGGAGGTGCTTCCTCCTTGGGAAGGATTCAGACCAGGCCTCCTGGGGGGTTTGTCTGGGACATGGAGCAGTCTCCAAGTGCCAGACTGTGGGCTGGGCTTGGCTGGGAGTGCAGCACTGCTCTGATGCCTTGTCAGCTGGTGCCAGCGAGGCAGCAGCCTGTGGTGTGGAGACCTCCTTGTTGGGATTGGGGCAGTTTGTGTAACACTGGGATCTGTTGTCTGGTTAAGAAGGAAAAGCCTTTGGTGTTCTTTGCCCATGGTACGAGCACACAGGAGTGAGTGAATGAGTGTATTTGTGCATGGGAGAGACAGTGTGAAACCCCAGAAGTGATGTGTACTGGGTGTCACAGCGTTTGCTGTAGGTTGATTTGTGGTTTTGACGTTGGATGTGCTCTTTTCCTTTGAGGACAGCGTGCCACCTTTCCCAAACGGTTCTCAGCCTGGCCGAGGCGCTGTGAATGCAGAGTGAGAGAAAAATGACACAGGGATTAGTCGCTCACAGGGATAAGGAGAGATTTGTTTAACACAGTAACGTTTCTGTTTGCAGGAGAGCTCCGACACATTACCAAGCTGAAACCTTGGAGTCTCTTTGATGTTCTTGTGGAGAAGTACGGTTGGCCTCATGAAGATGCTGCACAGTTTACAGATTTCCTGATCCCCATGCTAGAAATGGTCCCAGAGAAACGCGCTTCGGCTGGAGAATGCCTTCGGCATCCGTGGCTCAATTCTTAGCAGAGTCTCCCAGCTGTAAAATAAAAGCCAGCTACCACTTCCCAATGCATTGGACCTAAGCGGTGACTGTCACCTGTTCTTTAGCAGGATCACACGTGAGCTGGCTTCAATCCTCAGACCTTTATTTTGCTTGAGGTACTGTTTGACATTTTGCTTTTGTGCACTGTGTTCTTGGGGAAGGGTGGTCTTTCTGTCTTCAGCTAGTAGTTTACTCACCCACTTTCTTCAGAAAACACTTACCATGTCTTTAAGCATTGTTTCTTGTGTTGTGTGGCATTCAGATGTCAGATTTTGGAGCAAAGGAAACTCCTCCCCATGTGTTTTGGCAAGTTTTGTAACTATTTATGAGGAAAAAAAAAGAAAAAAATATTTTAGCTGATGCATATTATATAATTTACAAGTGTAAGAAATTTATCAAGTCAGAACCGAGTTATGGCGAGGAATTGTACAATTTTATCTGCTGGCAAAGGGATGTCATCCTTGTATTATAGTGTATGTAAATGCACCCTGTAAATGTTTATTTCCATTTAAATATGGGACTGGGGACTCAGTTTCAGAGTAAAGCGACTTAAGTTTTAGAGAGCTTTCTAGCAAACCAATTGCATGTAGTGGACTTCAAACTGCTTTAAGGAATTGTGCAAACTTTCTATTCTGTAGCAGTTCCCGTTCATTGGATTTCCAACCAAGTGGCTCTGGTTGACAGGATTCCATTCCCCAAATGGCACTTTAAAGGAAGGCTGGACTTCTTTCTAATACAGTATGCATTGTCATTTAGCACTCCCTTTTAGAACCTTTGCCTATTTTAAGTGCTTTTAAGAAAAGGAAACTAGCGATTTCCCTTCCAATGTGATAGTGAAGACATGGTACCATATGGTGTTGCCTTTTTATAAGCACTGTAAGTTGTACTATACCTTAAGGAAGAAAAAAACCCAACCAATAATTAAAAGTAGAGCATGAGAACCACTCTGTGTAAAATTACTGATCTTTTATAATAAAAGTGTGTGCTTGGGATCAGGTGAGGAAGGATAGAGCTGTCAGTATTTACAGTGCAGTGGGCAAAGTAGTCCAAGAAGCGAGATCATGCTCATTCCATTCACAGCTTTACATGTTTCTAAACCAAATTGCACTAGCTTTGTTCTCTGCCGCGAGCAGATGTACAATGAGGACCTGTTGTAAGTGGCACGCAACAATTACGTGCTTCCTAGGACACAAAAAGGCTGCATAGGCTGAAGTTCACAGGCAATACAAGTTTTGGAATGTGCAGGGAGGAGGAGGTGTAGTTTGGCCTCCTTCTAGAAGTCAGTGGGATGAATGTAAGGTGACTCCTGACCTTCATGTAACTACGGTGCCACTTTTCTCTTGACTTTGTCCCTATGAAACTTATTCACATGCCTTTGCAATAACTAGATTGTGAGAAGATCGCCCCATGCTGTAACAATAACCCGTTGTTTGAGGTGCTTGCAGTTGTCTAATTAAAGTGTTTTGTTTTTTCAGCCCGTGTGCTGGTCATTGGACTCTTTGCCCTTTGCCATGACTCCAACTGTGCCTTTGCCCGAGGTCCATGACGGGGGGTGGGCAGAGGCGGGGGAACCCTGGCCAAAGTGAAAAGCAGCTTTTTGTGGTAACTTGCATGTCACCCAGTGCACATCAGAGCATCCAAGGGGTGATGCAGCACAGGGGGGGTCTGTGTGAGCAGTTGCCAGGTGAAAGGTGACCAGACTGAGAGGGTTTCATACAAGGTGTTTAACCATGATAAACAAGTGAAGGATCACCCATGCCTGGTAGGCAGGGGCAGCCACTGCTCCAGAAAGAAGCTGCACTGGTTGAGGAGAAACCCATCCATGTGCTGAGGCCCTGCCTGCAATTGGGGCTCACCTTCCACAGGAACAGCCACAAGGATGAGTGACACTCATGAGGATGGTGGATGCCACAATGGACTCCAGAGCTAGAGGTAGAAGTGCTGTTGAGCTCCACACCCAGCCCAGCCCCTGGTAGCTGCAACTAACAAGGAGCTGGTTCTTGAACCTGTAGAAGCTTGAATGGTGCAGCAGGTCCAGTGCAAGCCCAGCAAGGTGAGTAACTGACTACAGTGCTGGCATTGTACTGCTGCCCATCGCATGGCTGGGGTGATGCAGCAATGCTCAGGGGGCCTGGGGTAGCACCAGTGCTGTTGTGCCCAGTGTATCTACTCCTGGTGCGCTGAGACTTCACCTTGTGCAGTGTGTACCTCATGCTCTCTGAACTGATGTACTGACCAGTGTCATGGAGAGAGGGAAGGGGGGCAAGACAATCAGGTTTGACTGTTGGGCTGTGATTCAGTTTGTTACATGGGTGTCTGAGCAGTGGTGCGGGTGGGCTGGGTGCTGCTGCTGCTGGCCTAATCTTGCTTTGCTTCATGTAATTGCAAACCCGAGTGTGCTCTACCCATCTAGGGTGTTTTGTGTGGCTGGTAGATGCTCAGGGCAGTGTTTGCTGTGTACTGTTCTTACTAATTAGTTACTGAACTATGTTGAGGCCAGTTAAGAATTTAAAGCAGCCTGATTTTTTCCTAGCTGTTAAAAATGATGTGTCTGTCCCAATTTTGCAGTGAGCAGGCATGGCCCCATCCTCCCCCATTTCAGGTTTTCCTGCACACCACTGCCACGCTCTGGTTCCAAGGTGGGGGCATCCAGTGCAGGCCAGGTTAGGTGAGCAGGACTGACAGCAGCCACTTCCAAGACACACTCTCACACCCCACTGACCCTAACTCTGCATTAGTAATTGCAACAGCAGCAGCTGAGCTGCTGCTATGCAGCACTGGTAAACATGCCCCCCCAAGCACTGCTCACTGGGCTCCCCATGAGCTGCACAAGCAGCAGGGCCTGAGGATCAGCTACAGGCAGAGACCAGGCAGGGCTGTGCTAGAGAATGCAGGTGGGGCTGGGGCCTGTGGCCAAGGTCAGAGCAACAACACATCATGTATACAGCACAGGGGTGCTGGTGCTGCAGTACTATGACATGCCACTGCCCCCAGAGAAGCCTGCTGGTAACCAGGACAAGACTCTGCTTAAGAGTGATGTTTCCTCAGCTCAGGAAACCCCACCTCCTGTGGCTGGTTCCACATCTGTCTGGCACAGGGTTAAACGCACAGCTGGAACCAGGGCAGGGGAAGAGCCTGTTGAGGAGCAGGGGTGGCTCTTCCCTGCAGACACAGCACCCTTGCAGGACAAGCACTTAAAACTGACATAATTGTGATTTATTAACATGAATTAAAATGCCCAACCAGTGCTGCAATGTGACAGTATATTAAAAAAAAATTAAAGATCATATACTGTACTACTTTCACAAAGATCACACCTTTTTTTTTTTTCCTCAAAAAAGAGACTTATTATATACAATACTATATCAAATGAAAGCAGCTTTAAGCCATTTTACAAGCCAAAGAAATACAGTATTTACAGCACTCATCAGGGACATCAGAAACAGTCTATACATTAAATTACAATTTCTGCAAATAACTGATGAAACAAAAAGCCATGTCCACACCAAAACTAGAAAAATCTGTATTGCCTTGTTTCCTAGCGCTATGCACACAGAGAACTGCTGACAGAAGAAAATGGGGGGGGGGGGGGGGAAGGTTGTTAGTGCCATCACTGAGCCTGTGTACTTATTTAATTACATATGTATAAAAGTAATACAGAAAACATTCACTAAATGAATTTAACTGCAACAATAAAACTTTTAAAGATTATGCAGCATCAAACCTACTGCCCGAAAAAACAGCTGGAATGTCCACTTACAAAATCAAAAGAAATACCTAATACTGGCTTATAACAGCACATCTTCTGGAATTGTAAAAAGCAAAAAATGGAAAGAATACAATGTAGGAGGAGCACTGGTGTTCGCTTTTATACAAAGTCTCATGTACAAGCTTTAAAAAGTACCTTCTGCAGGTACAGAGGAAATATACAGTTTATCTTACACAACATTGTAAAAATGTTTAGGCTGAGGAAGCTGGTTCATCAGTGCCACCCTGACCCATGGTAGTTGTTCTGGAAGGTGGGTGGCACCTGTGCTCTGTGGATGGGGAGCTGGCCGGGCAGGGGCGAGGCCTGCTGCTGCCCCTGCACATGGGGGAGCGGCACAGCCCCGGGGTGCGCACAGAACCCCGAGGCAGTGGCCGTGGCAATACTATTTGGTCCTTGAGGTTGGATGTGGGGACCCTGCCCAGGGAGCGGGCAGTGCGGTCCCGTTCCAGCAGGCTGATGCTGAGGTCCAGGTCCTAACGTCGTGTGATGCGGGGATGGTGAGGAATAGGAGGACACACTTGTGTGAGCAGTGGAAGGGAAATGGGGGGGTCCTTGGTGGGACGGGTGGTGTAACCCTTGTGCTGCTGATGGTGGGTGATGCCCCGAGCCCATAACGCTGGAGGGGGGTGGGGGTGGGGGTGGGGGTGCAGAGTTTACAACATGCTGGTGCTGTGCTTGCAAACCTTGGTGTCCAGCTGGGGGGTGGGGAGGTTGGTGGTGCGGGAGAGGACCTGGGGGTGGAGGTGGTGGTGGCAAATGGTGGCCAGCAGCCTGAGAATGGATGTGCGATCCAGGAGCTACAGCCATGGCGTGCACTGGACCAACGACGTGTGCTACAGAGTGCTGCTGATGAGTACTTTGCTGCTGTACAAGGTGAGGTCCTGGAGCAGGAGGTGGTGGAGGAGGAGGTGGAGCAGCAGAAGCTGATGCCTGGTGATGAATACTGGGGTTCTGAGAGGGCAGGAAGTGCCCTGCAGTTACATGGTGTCCTGGCACCGTCTGCTGACCCGCAGCGCCAGGAAGTGCTTGGTTTGGTCCAGATGAAAAGACAGTCTGCTGGGGTAAGCTGCCCTTCAGCTGACTGTAGCTCTGAAAGTTTCCAGACGGCTGCTGGCTTTGATAGTAAGTAGAACAAGGAGGGGGGGGGGGTGGTGGAGGGGGAGCACTGCTGTTCAAACTTTGTTGGTTAAACTGGCTGTAAGAAGCTGAAGATTGTCCTGAAGTTGTCTGAGTGAAGAGGGGGGGGCCGCTGGCCTGCTGCTGGCTGCTGGGCTGAAGGGCTGGGGCTGCTGGGTAGAAGTTGCGGTGCGTTTCTCTCTGTGGTGTTCCCACCTGAGGTGACTGTGGGTGGTGAGGTCTGTATGGAGATCCCAGCTGCTGCGAGTGGGGCTTTGGTGACAGGTAACCGTGCTGCCCAGGCGCGTGTGGGGTTGAGGGCTTGGGGGGATTCTCTACATGGGGCGAAGGCGGGCAGTGCAGCTTCAAAGGTGCGGAAGGCAACTTCTGTGAATGGGAGAGTTGCTCAGCAGAACTGCGTGGATGGGGTTGAGATGGATGGGTTTTCGAAAGTGCCTGGACGTTGTTTGTCGGCTGTTTTTGCTGCCCCTCGGATTTGGGGTGATTGGCACATTCGGCCTCAGGGGCATTAGCTGCAGGTTCCCAGTGTGAATCTGGCTTTGTGGGAGTTTTCACAAGTGACTGTGTTGAAACTACAGGACTCGGTGATGAGGGCTGGAATGGAAAGCACATCAGTCAGTGCAGAACATTCAAAATACTCAGCTCTCTGTGCTCAGAATATTGTTTTCTCCCCCTGATGGTGAAAAAGAGATATATGCTTGGCATAAGGAAAAACAGTGACAACAGAAACCTTAAACTTAGCAAGACACTACATTTAGCAAGTATGCATCAATCATTCATCCAAGTCAAAGGACTATCAAGTGGATTTTAAAGCAGGAAGAGAAGTTCAACCCATCCGGGCAACGGAAGAAGCTGTTATTTTTTTAAAGTTTTAGACTGCCGACTCTGAAAGAAGCAATTCCAGGTAAGATTGTTTACAAGAATAAAGCCTCTTTTAGAGTGACACAACATCCTAAAATTGGCAAGCAGAGAGGCTAAACATGACAACCTGAATTACTTCAGTTAATACTGCACAGGCAGCATAGCAGCTACCCAACACCACCTGCATCTCAGTGCTGAACTGCCATGGCAAGAGTGAGCTCCTGTAAAGGTACCAAGTACATAACGGTGTTAGGGCTGCCAGTGCTGACTGACTGCCAGTTCCTCGGTGGGGACACTGAATCCACAGACACAATCTCTGCTGTTTCCAGAATGAAGAACCTATGTAAGTGTAGCTACTGAAGGAACAGGACATAAATCAGCTACCAAGCATGTACCACCAACACTGCTACAGAGGTTTACCTATGTTAAATTACTGCACAGCAGGGTTACACGTGTACTTGGTTCCTCTAAGCAGTAAAACATGATAAATTTTTTTTAAGGTAAATCAGAGATATGTACATCTTCACCTGCACATTACACAGTGCATGTACCTTACACCCTGTGCATTACCTTGCTTGCTTTTGACGGACTCTTGCAAGTCTTCTGTGAAGTATCTGGGGACGGACATTCAGAAGGAAGCTCTGGATTTTCAGGATCGGGTTCTACAGACATAAAGCAGAAAGAAATATGAATGTGGGAAAATCAACTCTCTTGCAAAGATTGCTAAGCACTTTATATCTGACTTTAAAAGAGCTATTAAAGTTGTTGTAAGAGACTATTCAATATGGCAAGTGTCACACAAGGTCATCTGCTTACTGACCTTCCATAAATTCAGTGAAAGAAGGGACCTTAAGCTGCAACTGGGAAATGGGATTTGAATGAGATGAAGGTGGAGACTGAACATGAGACGGTGAGCATGGGCTACAAGGTGATTCTCCCCCTACAGATGAAGCAGACCCAAACCTAACATCAGAATGAGTATGGACTACCACAAGGGAACTGGTTAGATTTATCTGCCTTCAACGTGATTCATCTACTCACCACTGTCCTTGTCTTTCCTGTGGTCACTGAGAAGCAAAGCCCTCTGGTAACTTCGTTCTCTCACTTGTTCCACAGAGGTTGATGCAGTCCTGGAAGAGAGAAGCATGGTTTAAATTTAAGAGGCTGTGCTCCCACAGACCAAATTCAGGACAATGTGTATGCAAATACTGGGCCAGAAGAAATTTACAGTGTTTAAGGGCCAAGTAACTGGTTGTACATAAGCAATGTGATTTGTTAAGTATTTCATAACTGTTTTCTCCCACTACAAGTATAACTGATTTCCTGCAACCCTGTTACACATTACAAGAACTGGCAATTCCCAGAACTGACAATTCCCCTTAATATGGAAACAGCAGCTGTAGGTCTGGGGGTGGTGGTGGTGGGTATCTTTTTCTAAGCAGCTGAAAAGTCAAAACCTACAATAATAATACTTCAAAAAATAAAAGGTTGCAGATACTGCTTCATAGTCTTAGTTTTTAGAAAACTCTCTTCTTCCTACACTGAAAATATGTCATTATTTTTCTTCAATAATGCGCTCTTTAATAGTGGCTCCATCCTTGTAAATACCGCACAACCTCAAATGTGTGTCTGTTTAAGCCTTTACACTTAACTTGTTAGACAGTGGGAATGAAGTGACAGTCACATCTTCTTTCTTATAATCAATTATGTCTGACAGTCACGCCATGATAAAAAAGAACATGAACAACAGCACTCTATAGAACTAAGTTTTTTCTTTCAGGCAAGAACAAACAGCATTACTCTCCAATAGCTGTCGTACTAAAATAAATGTTGGTGCTGTTGTCTGCAGGATTACTGCAAAAACTTATTAACAAATTCTTCCCTATTGAGCCTGTTTCCACATTGTTTGCTTACAATATAGTACCCTAGTTTCTGCATAGGGAACTTACAGTCCCCTTTCAATGAAGCTCTGAAGACTGCACTTATGTTCTCCCTTCAATTGGCTCTACAACATCCTTCTAGTCTGGAATAGCTGGAGCATCTGAGCAGAAGGACGTTCAACTTCTCAGCCCATGTTCACCCCAACACGGTCAGGCCAGAAGGACATCTGCAGGGTTTATTTTGTGCTAGTAACATTCTGGAGACAGCGCCACCACAGTTGACCTTCTACCTTAAGGTTACCAAAAACGCAGTGGAGAATGTTGTGCAACACTTGTACAGATTGAAGTCATTCCATCTCATCCTCCTTCACACACTATCTCTGCCCAGGATTTTTGGTGGCTGGAGTATCTGGCATGGCATCCAACAGAACATATGGTCTGCACACAGGGGAACCATTTAATAATGATAAACAATGATGCAAGTATCACCAGCGCTCTTTACCTGAACAGAAGGAACTGTTAGGCAGACTGCATGCAGCCCTACACATTGCACTTAAGTAACAGCAAACACCACAAACACATTCCAACCAGCTCACCAAAGAACAGGTTCCTAAAGTTTTCCAGAGGCTTTTGCTAATCAATAGAGATTATTCTCCTGTTCCACCTATCTTCCCTACAGTACTTTTGGAAAGGTTTTGAGACTTCAGATGAAAAACCTTCTCTTCAGCCCACAGAAAAAGCAGTGGAGATACAGTAATGTGTGCAGAGCCAAGGCCATGCTGAAAATCCAACTCCAGTCTCTTCACAGGCAGCACAGCATCCTTTCCATCCTACTGCCACACTCCACCACACACTGTAGGCAAGCACACAGCCCAACCTGTGCAATGGTAGAGGGAGCACGCCTAAAGACCCATCCCATCAAAGTACAGGTTGACACCTGTACTTTGTCTATGCAATTTTACACTTGACAGAACTAGGCAACTTGCCTTGCTTAAACCAATCTCTATTTTACTCTTAGGAAATAAAAAAGCAAAGCATAATGGAAGTAAAGTAAGTTAACCAGTATGTTATGGGTAATGCTTCCTATCTTCTAATCTGTGTATCTTCTGTATTTCTGATAATAAAGAGAGAAGACAACTCTTTTATTAATGTGGAAGGGCTTCCAAACAGTAATCTGTATCTGTACCTGTATCAATGAAAACTAGGTTTCAAACACAAATGACTTAGAATTAAGTAAACATTTCAGCACTTCACTGTTACAGTGCTGTGGCTTACCACTGAACTTCTGGTTCATTCTTCTCACTGGAAGATGATTCCTTAATCGTACTGTTGTTGCCAGTGTCTTCCGGAGCTGCGTTATAAGCAGTAGCTGGCAGTGGTACTGGCAGGTTTGCAGTGCTATCAGTCTGCTCCCCATTTTCACCACTGTTGTTATACCCATCATTAGCACCATTGTTACTACTTATATTTCCTCCAGCAGCAGCATGAGAAGATACAGTAACCAGGGGGAAGTTCTCTGTCTTTGAGCCACTTTTTCTAGCTTCTCGTTGTCTCTTACGGTATTCTAGCAAGGATACCTAAGGAGAGAACAAAACAAAACAACATCAGAAGGGAAGCTCACTTGTTTCTCATGGTTTTGATTAAATGTATTACTTCAGTAAGATACACCATTTACTTGGTTCTAAAGAGAACAACAGATTGTTGAAGAAATTTCACCACATCTGCAGTGCATTTACAGAGTACTGAGCTACTAACAGCTTTAAGGACAACATGAAAAAGATAAAACGCTTTTGGCAAGAAAAGAAGAGTGCATTCTGCCTCAGGGAAGTGGCAGAAGATGATGCAGGCCAGCCAGGACTTTGCTGCTGAAGTTGTACTGCTGGTTGGAGCTACAAGAGACTTCAGTTTTTCCTGGAACTGCAGCATGACTAAGAGTATGCTGACACAGTAAAGCTAATTTTCAGAGATGTCACATCCTGCTCTCAGTTGACTCCCTCACATGAAAATCCCGCTACACTTCTACTTCATTCTACTACATGCAAAGGATTCTCTCATCCCTGCATACATTTTTCTTAACATATAGAACTCTCAACGTAAGCTTTCACTCTTATTTTGAATTTGTCTTTACTGCACTCTAAGAGACTTATGAAGCACACATGCTAAATTCCAAGTAAAGTTTCTTACGAAAAACAACTGACACGTGAAAGAAAAGTGGCTTCTTGTTTATATGTATGTATATATAAAAATCACTACACAGAAGCTTCCACAGAATAAAAACCAGTTTAAACAGGAAATGACTGTCAGTGAGAAAAATAAACTTTCAGATGTTTCCACTATGTACCTACAGAATTTGATGCAGAAAGCTGCAAGCAGTGTCATACTTTATTCAGTACGATGCCAGTTTGGTAGAAATGACATTTAATGCCTTCAAATCCTTCCTTCTGGTTATCAACATCCTACTCTGAACCATCCAAGAAAACAACAAATTGAAGTGCAATAATGAAAAGAAGTTCATGTTTAACTGGCCTAGTCCTCAGTAAGAGACATGCGATTCTACAGGGAAAACCACCACAGCACCCTGCTTTGTTTGCAGTCCTGGCTTTTTGTTTGCTTTCAAACACATCTGTCTATTACAGACTCATCTATACGTCAGGGTAAGAACAGTTAAAAATATTTGTATTTTCATAGAAAAAGGAAGAACTGATTTTGCTTTCAAACAATTTGTGTGATTTCCACATCCCATACTTGGGATCCCTTGAAGGATACTGCTTAAAAACAGCTTAAGTATTAAGAATCGATGAAATCTGTCATGTGGGCAATACGTACAAGACCGTATTGAAATGGGTGAACTTGTGCAATGGTGAGAGAAAAACAGAGGAGCAAATGCCCACAGAAATGTTGAAATATAGAAAAAACATTTAACAGCTGCATAAGGATATTTGTGTCTTACTTGAGCCTAGGAAAAGGCTTCTATTATTCTCCTACAAAAATACTGAACTCTACCTTCTCCTTAGCCAAGATGCCTCATCCCCTTTTTACACTGTGAAAGATGCTTTTTTTGCTTGTCCTTGGAAAGCCTAAACCCCATTCTTTCAGGGGCACAGACAGATCTTCCCTGGTTACTTCTTCAAACTGAGCCTTTTAAACAGGAACCCTGGGGGAGTGTCCGGGGTCAGTCACACCACTCTGTGTTTGGGGGATTACTGTAGCATAAGCCCTCAGCAGTCACACCCTGAAAGAATCCTTGTCAGCAAGAAAAAGGGGGCAGAGGATTACTGAAGCACTAAGTGCTGCTGGGATTTGAAAAGAAATTAGTTTAACTTTCAAAGAAGCATATGAACTTACAGAAATCTCAGCCTGTTATGACTCTATGATGGTAGTGTGTATTCTGTATAATAGATTATATAATATTTAGCATCATACACAACCCTTTCAAACCTAAGAGTAGTTCTTTATTCAGCAATTCATGTAAGACTTATGAAATAAAAGTGAATTTGTACCTATTACACATTTACTAGTGGGCGTATGCAGCTTTACTTTTTGCTCTTCATTATTTCCCCTGAATAATGTCTACTACATTGTAGTACCTAAAGATCAGCCATGAGCTGGATTTTACTATATTATGGTTCTTCCTGTTACAGAAGTATCATTAGCAGACTATGTGAGAGAGAACAAATGATTCTTAAAATTACAACCTTTTTCTTCTGTGGAGGATTCTGGGGTGTGCAATTTCCATCCATCAAGCTGTCGCTATTGACAGTCCTTCCAAAGCCAGATGCAATTCCATCTTCTGAAGTACAAAAAACAGATGCTTCCATGAACATGCCTCTAGCATCGTCTTGAATCAGGCACTTTGACTCACTTATTCTGAATCCACCTCCTACCTCCAACTGATGTGAAGGGGTCAAGTCCCTCAAATTAGAATTCATTGAGAAATTTACACCTGTCCTGTCGGGACTTTTTGCCCAGGAGGAATATATCGTGCCCCGCCCACAATGAGCAGTTTCTAGTTGGCTGTTTGAATCAGTCCTATCATGTGGTGGGGCTTCCAGGTTTTTATGCAGTGCACTCTGCTCAATTACTTCGAGTCCCAGCTGGAGGTCTGACACAGATTCCATTTCTCCAGTGCACTGCCGTGTGACATCAGTCCTATTCCTTGGACTGGAATATCCAATAGTCTTGATTTCTTGCAGGCCCATTTCTGTCAGGTTGGAGTTTCGGAAAGAATTCAGTGCTAGAATTGATGCTCTATCATAGCCCTGCATGAAGAAAAAGCATGTCAACTAGTTTTCCACAGCTGAAGAAAACTGCAATTATTCTGACATTCAGTTGTGCCTTTAAGTGGGATTAAAGGCCTTCCAGTACCATGAATTTATCTAAACAGTTCTACAGCCACTTATTTCTACAATTGCTATGTATTAGATAAAAACATTTTAATAAAATGCACATTAACCCAAGCCAAAATAAGCTTTAAATGCCAGGTTTTATTTATGTAATAGGCAGAGGAAGGAGAGAAGCTTCAAGAGGAGCAAGTCCCTGACCAAGAAGTTACAAAGCACTTGCTTCAATTCAGCATAAATAGGATCCTCTGCATCAAAATACATATTTCAAGAAGAATAGGGGGGGGAGCTTTTCTGAAACAATATAAAACCCAGTATACTGTAGTGGGGAAAAAAATACTAATCTTAAATTACAGAAACATCTTCTGTACTTCTTAAAACTTAACCATGAAAACCACAGCACACATCCATGGCTGGAAGCAGCTTTTCTAAACCAGTATTGTTTGTCATGAATCCTTTTAAAATTGTTTGTATTACAAAATGAAAGTTCCTAAAGTAAAACCCTTCTTCTGAACCAGATAAACATCAAAATATTCAATTATAATAGTTTACACCATTGTTAAATTCAGTCAACAGCTGTGATTGTATGAAAAACATGCATTTTTTCACCTAAAAAATAAAATATCCTCTTTTGTGTTTAAGTCCCAGGGAAGAGTATTTATATCATTCACTTACATGACTCACCAGAAATGAAAGTCTCCATTAGTATAACCCACTAAATCTTTTTGCTATTACTGATTTTAACTCATTCCTTTTAGGTTCCATTAAGTTTACAGTTCAACACCTTTATGCAAACTGTGCAGTTATCAAACGGAATTGGAGCTCTGTGTTGCTGTGGAACACTTCCTGCGCAGGTAGAGAGGTCCCTGTGGAAGCTCTCATGTTTCACAACCACACCAGTGGCCTGTCCACCTGTCTCAGCCCTGCAGCAGAACATACCCATCCCCCAGGCTGGGAGTACCCGGGCACACGGCACAGTGCTTGCTGCTCCTGAACTAATCCACCTACAGCCATTTATTACTTTTGTACTCTGCTTTCTCACACTGAGCATAAGTAGGCTCTAAAATAACAATTAAGAGATGTTAATTTAAATCTAGATCTACAGCCTGAAAAGTATCAATGTTGGGTTTCTGTTCATATCCATAAATGGCAGTAGTTACTCGTTTCCAAGACAGCTAATGGGGTTTTTAAGTGATACAGAAAAAGAGAAGAGAAAAAACAGTTTAAAACAGAAAATGAAAATAGGTAAAGTGGAAATACAAAGTAATAAGCAAATAAACCCTGTAGGGAAGTGACCCTTTACATTCCAGGGAACTTGCAATGGCTGGTGAAAAATATTTACTAAGAACAGTTCAACCATTCAGGTGAAATCAAGATACCACTTGCAGGTTTAAGGCAAATATCCTTACCTCTTGACTGTAAGCTCGCCTTTTTACTTCTGGGGAACTGTCAGGTGAGGAAATATTCTAAATAAGTAAGAAGAAATTGTAAGTCAATTTCTTTTTTAGCCTGGAGAAATATAAAACACCCCATTTTAGCAGGAGCACAAATATTGATTTACACAAGAATGTCTAAATGCATTCTCTGAACACAGTGAAATTCACTGTAACTCTCACCTCAAAGTGCATGGTATTTCCATGTATACATGGAGTTACAGGAGTAACTGGTGAATAGATGGGTTTGTAACCATTTCTACAAGCTTCATCTTCTGTTTTTACCCTAGGAGGAGTAGCAAACAATGATGGTTCGGAGACAGTGATGTCAGCATGAGTCGGTGTGGCATATGGAGAAGGAGTAGGTGTGGAGGTTTCTGAGAATGCAGACTCCAGTAGCTGATACAGTCTTCGTTTTTTTAGTGGTGTGGTTAGATCTGAGTGTTAGAATCAGAAAAGAGATGATCTAGTACAGTAATCACAGTTTTTTATGTACTCCTAAACATTACGAATTCCACAGTAAAAAATTAGTAAGATTACAAAAACCTCTTAAGCGCAGGACTCCTGAAAGGTGAACTCTTAACCACCTACAGGCCTCCTGAAAACAAAACTCTTCAGAGCCCACATTTATCACTAACTGAAATTTCTATGAAAGGATAATGGAAGGAACTGTCTGTTTCCAGAAAAGGAAAGTCAACTTCAATGTATTTTTAAGACTGTTCAGCTAAAAAGCTGAAATTCCAAGTTCAGGACTGCACACAGAAAATATCTGATACACTCCATATCCTTACAGAAACATGTTTAAGTTTTAGCACATTCCTATTTTGTGTTATGCCTACAAGCTTAGACAGCTTTTCCCCTATGTGCAACATAACACCCTGAATTTAACAGGAATTTTGAATACACAAACAGAAAATTAATTTATAATCTAACCCTTTATACTTGTAGTCAAAAACATTAGCCTTTTGCTGACTGTACGCATTATGAGATATGGTGGTTACTCATCTAGTATCAACTATCCATTAAAGGGAGAAAAAAATCCCAACCACTATGCAACTCAGCATTTCTTTCAAAGAAAGTATAAGGAAAGAGTGCAAATACCCCTGGAGTTTTCATTAATGTTACTTAAAAAAAGCTCCTCCACATTTACCTACTCTGACAGAGCTCTTATGTACTGTATCAGCGAAAGCTTCACCTGTTAAGGAACAGCTGTCATTCAGTAATAAAGGACTTTTATTTTCACCATTGATGGCTGGACTTCTAGATCTCTCTTGTGATGGTGAATTAAATCTATCAATCATTGTTGAATTTTCTTCTTCCAAAGCCTGCTTCAACCAACGCTGTAATAAAACAAGTTCAGATCAGTGCCTTAACAGTTTAATGATAACCATTTCAAACCATGTTCCACCAGCTTTGTTTTGCCTAAAATCGTGCTAACAAATGAAGACTCATCTTTAATCAATCTGGGATGGGGAACCATAATGAAGGGAAGCATTACCTTCTTACAAGAGCCAGTAATGTTTTCCACAGGTTCTTTTTTCCTCCTCTTTTCTGAAAGGAATGGTGAAGTAAAACGAATATAGTGCTTTGGAGTTGAATATACATGTGGGCTGTAAGTGAGACCTGGTAAAGAATTCAGCTGAGTAGCCAGAACTTCAGGGTCTGTAGTTATGCGCAGAGGCCTTTCTGATAGACTGTCTGTAGGCTTCCCCGTTTTATCACTCTTTTCACTTAACCATTCACTGACCAAGTGCTAAGCAGAGAGAGAGAGAAAGAAAATTAGTGTTTTATGAGTGGTTTTATCAGTGGCTTTCAGGTTTTTTTTGTCTAATTATTCAACTGCTACACAAACCAGAAAACTGCTAAGTTGCCAGTTTGCAAGTTTAAAAATACACAGGGCAAGAATGAGGACAGTTTTACTGCAATAATGGGGGCAGTGGAAGGAATCAGTACAGATTTGCTCTATATACCAAAGATTTCAGGGTTTTACTTTTTGGGTTCTATTTGTTGTGGCTGGGTTTTTTTTGTTTTGTTTTTTTCCTTTGTAGACTAACATTTAATTCTTTTGTATTTAATTCTCACTGAACATACTATAAGGTGCCCAGATCAACTGCACTTATGATGTGAATTCAGTAGCAGAATTCTAAGACAAATTTTAAACTTGAGCCCAAGCATCTCAGCTGAAGAGAAACAGTGTGATGTTAACAGAACTAAGAAAACTCCTCATCACAAAGGACTAATGAGACTAAAGAATCTTCCCTCCAAACATGCACATAATTTCTGAGTGTTTAAATGCATTCACTTCAGAACAGCCATCTCAGAAGTATTAGAAAGTAATGATTTCCTTTGAGATACTCTGCTACCATTAAAACACCTCCTAAAGGATATGATGCACAAAGGAAGGAAAGGTAACTTTCATTTCCTTTTAAAATAACAGCTTTAATTATGTTTTGGTTACGTAAATTATTTCAGCTCATTTAGAAAGTACTTCCCTTAGAAAATATTTGTTCCACAATTCTTCTGCAAGACGTATTTTGGAAGTCTCTTAAAATCCAAACTAACTTTACCAATGCATGTTACACACACCTTTTGTATTCTCTTAATTTATTACCAACCAGTGGCTAGGTAATGGTGGTTTTTTAAATAAATGAGTCAACATTTTGTTTTAAAAACCTATACACAGCTGCATAGTGATGCAGCAGCCTGTGATTTTTTCAAGCTCTGTTAAAGTCCATCCTCTTCTCCCCCAGCCCTTAAGAGACGTACCTTCTTTGTTTTAGGATACTTAGTTGGGCATTTATTAAGTGCTGGAGCTTCCGTTTCAGTAACCATTTCAGTAACAACAGTTTCTGCTTCAGGCTCAGCTACCAGTGCAGCATTCTCAGTTTCATTGTGTTGTGAAGTTACTTCCACATCAGGAGAAGACGGCTGGATATCTGAACACATGCTGACAGTTCTGTGTCGTCTGCGTTGTTGTCCAATATGAGTTCTACTCCGAGAGAAGCTTTTTCTCTGTTTAGCTCTATTAACTTTGGCTGGGGTAGGCTTGGTGGCAGTTTCTTCTTTTGCTGGTTCCTGGTACAAAAGAGAAGTCTAGTAAACAGATCCCACACGCATGTAAAGCTACATATCTATCTTAAAATAAAATGACAGCTCTCCCTTCCTTTACAGGTCCAAAAAGCCCCTATTTCACTGCTTCTGTTAGAACTAAAATACTTTGGAGATAGTATTTTTATCCTTCTTTAAGGCAAAATACATGATCTCCTGCATTTTCCTCCCAAGCACCTGCTCTATCACTGGCAGAGTATTCACACACACACCAGTCACTGCTCAGATCAGCACAGATTTGTGCAAGAACTGCCATACCACACTCATTCACATATAAGCTAGAAATCAGCTGCTTACATCATGATGTCTTTCAGTCCAATATCCTTTTTGTAATTTATAGTTTACAAAGTAGTTTGCATTTTCACAAAAGGTACTTAATAGCATGCTGAGAGAAACAACCTGAACTGAGAATCTGTACGAGTATTTGCAAAGAAACGTACTAGCATCCAGTGACAACAGAGTAAAAAGCTTTATGAAACATTAAGTATCATCTGCCAGAACTCAAAACAAACTATGGCTTAGTAATTATTTTCCTTTAAAAGAAAAGAAAGAATTATAATCTGCTCCTGAGTAACCCACTGAAAAAGAAAATTGTTCTCCACTGGTTATAGAGGGTGCTTAAGGAAAGCAATCTCCTGTGCCTGAAGCCAGCATCACTACGTACCTCCTATCCTGAACTTCAAAGAGAGACTGAATTATGTAGCTGGACTGTGTGCTCACCTGCATTAACTAATGTAACTGAAATTCTTCACCTATAAATTCTGTATGTGTTTTCTTGGGGGGGAGGGGGGTGTGGGTGTAAAAAAAAGAAAAAAATCAAGAGCTAATATAATGTCAAAGAACTACATAAAATTTGGTCAAATATATTTGAGTTCAGAGGAAATAAACCCAAGTATTTCATACATCTTAAAGTGCAGCTTGACATCCACCGATAAATGTCCCTATTTTAAAGCTAGCTTTAAAATAAAGTTCCAGATAACTACCTGAATTAATTCGGCATCATTGAGAATCTGTGCTTCCTTGCATTCTGATTTAACCTCAGTTTTTGCTGTGCTGATTCTTTCCAAAGCCTGTTCTCTTCTTTTTTCTCTCTTTTCTAGTCTGGCAAAAGCTTGCAGGATAGCTTCCATCTTCCGTTCTTCTCTTGTCTGAGGATTTAATAACAATCAACTTTCAGTTAATCCTTCGCGTATGCAAATGCTATTTAAATACTTCAGAACATGTTCAGTGCGTGTTGACATGAAGATCAACTTCAGCAGAAGCTCAGAGGAAAGGGAGATGCTACAATGACAATGACTGTAATTATTAGAGACTTCTGAAGAAAGGCTTGCATTCATGCCAACCCTGACAAACAAGAGGAGTCCTGCTTTGGATTTAAGAGCTTGCTAAAACAATGATTTACTAATACATCAGTGGCCTATAAGCATAAAAAAGAACGCACACCTCTGAGCCACTTACTTGCATGTAGAGTATTTATAAACAATAAAAAGCTAAGGACCAGAAAGATATAAAATACATGCATGAAAACAACCAACAGTAAGCTCTATTAGCTTCTGACTCAATTTCCCAAGTGTCACAAACTACATCAAAACATACAATCAACATCCAGGAACCACTATTCAAAATAAGGTAACACTAGGTCATGCAGAGGAACTGAATTTTCTATCTACCCATAATTCAGGTCTAAGTGCCGTACAGAAGCAGATCCCTTCACCTGCACAGAGCTGCGCTTAAGGCAATACAGAAGTGGCAGAAATGAGGGCTTCTATTACAAACTTTTGGGCGTTTATTTATAAATGCCTGTAGTTCCAACAGTGCATTGATATCCACAATGTGTTTATGTCAAAGAAAGAATACCTGCAAATATATTGCTTGTACGAGTGAATAAGGAACCGAGGTATGTTTTGGCACTGAGCCTGCCTATGTTTGCTTGGTAAAATACAAACTTGCAATTATATGCAATCCTCATAATGGAGCTAGAGAAATAATCACATCTTTAACTACTACAGCAACTGTTCTGTAACTAAGTTACCCAAAGTGTTTTACTTTTGTAGAAATACAAAGTGCCAACAACTCCCTTCCCCCTCCCAAAAAAAGAGCCACAAAACCCAGAACATTCAACAGTGTTTGGTGAAAATCATTCCTCAAAAGCATGACAGGACACTGCTGTATGTTAGTATCAGAGCTCATGCTGTCATTCTTCAGATTTTGTAAGTAAAATATGTATTTTAGTGAACAGATTTTGCTTTCTTATGTCTCATAAACACAAATCTCGTATTTTCTGCTACTGACAGAATTGCACAAAATACTGACCAAAAGGAATGTACACCCCATACCACCCCATCCCCCTTGTTTTCTAAGATCTGGGCAGATGCAGACAGCTTGGTACCATTTTAAAAAAACAGTAAAATTAAAGTTCCAAATATTAGTACTTCATTATACAACTTGGCCAAGATTTTGACTGAACTGGTAATTTCAAGTGGCTCCCATTTTGAATACCTAACAAAACAAGTGCATTTTAAAATGCCGGTTTTCGTAACACTGTTCTACCAACCTCATGGGAAGTCCTGACTTCCAATGCCATCTATAAAAATGGACATTACAAATAACAAGTAGTAACGAAGAATGAAGAAAATAAATTCTAGATATTTCTACAATGTCTTTTTTTAAGGCAATAAGAAGTTATGCATGTGAAGACAAAAGCAGCTTTTTGTCAGAAAGCAATGATCAAGCCAGATGAAGTGCTCTCAAACAGCAAGCCTTTCATTTTAAGCTGAAGTTCATGTAAGGATCTGACTTCAGATATGCTCAGATTCTACAAGCCTACAAAAAGGCAGCAATTAGCATGGGAAGAGCAGGTGTCACTAAGCCTTAGTGACAGCTTTAGGCAACTACTTGCTTCCCAACTTACCATCTTCCTTTTCCTTTCTGCAATCTGTTCCTCTGATTCCATTTCTACTTCATTGCTAATGGGAGTTTTTTCTTCTATATCATCAATAAAATCTGGCTCCTGAAAGATGGAAATGACTGCTTTATAGAAGCTCTACTACTCTTGCCAGGGAAAACTAAAAGCTACAGAGAACTAAGAATCCTCAGATCAAAATTAACTAAGCCAATAAGTCAAGACAAAAATGTAAAAAGAACCCAAATATTCACCTGAATCTTTAGGATCACCTGCCTAGACCTATTCCATTCTGAGTTTAGACACAATCTTTAACGTACTGCTATTACTGAAATTTTGGGTTTCCATCCCCACTCCCCACCCCACCAACCACAAAAAATACCCCAGAATTAAACCTCCAAACCAGTAAACACTTTTGGGCACTATCACTAGCCACTAACCCAGCCACTTTTTAATCAGTCCAAGAATTAGGAGCTTTACATTACACAGCCATTAAAAAAAGGCATTAATTTTAGTGAAACAGAATGAATGTCAAAGATGTTAACAAACAATTGCATCAAAGTTCTTCTCAGCTTGAAAGTGTATTCTATTAAAGTCACGTTTTCCATTTAAACTCTCAGTACAGAATCTAATGCTGTGTCACACCATAAAGAAACACAAGAGTCAGCTAACTAAGAAAGGTTCTGTTTTGAAAAAGAAAAAAAGCCACACCAAACTAAATCCAAACAACCCCAAACCATTAAAGAGTGCCTTTGAAAAGAGCACAGCATTCACCTGTCCTAGATGCAATTTCACTTTTACATAAAGGACTAGAAAAAGTTTAGGGAGGGGTTAATATTTGTCATAAAAGTACCTTTACATTTCCCCATATGCTTTCTTCAGCATTATACATTTCACCCCAGAAGAAAAAAAAGAAAACAAAAGCTATAAACTGACCGGCTTTTATGTTTAGGTATGTTTTAATAGCTTTAGTCTTCTCACAATTCCCACTGCTTAATTTCAGTTTTGAAATACGAGTTCTCCCGTCTGTTCTATATAAGCACTGTATATTACATTGAAAGCTAAGGTTCCAAATACCAGTTATCACTTGTTATAGCACCACCCCCACCCCAAAAAAAAGAAAAAAAAAAAATGACTTAAGAAAGTTTAAATAACAGCTTCCCTGGAGAGCATAATTTGTAACAGTCACATGCCATGCCTTCTGGACATCTAAGTGTGTTTAAGCTATTTAGCTACTAAAACCCCAGAACAATTTGACCATCTTATGAACACTGGGGGTCAATATGCTTGTTTTTACCTTATTTCCTTCACTCTTGAGTGAGATTAAAAGAACTAGGAAATGGCTCCCTCACAGAACAACTCCTTTTTCTCTGCCCCTAAATCATCATAAAAAACCATTATATAGGAAAAAAATCACCACTTCCAAAAGAAAGAAAAGATTGACAGTTACCGAAATAACCATCTGCTCATGTTTAATGTTTATCTTTAATAGCTGCTCTGCAAGATTAATCACATAAATCTCTCCCACTAGTTCTTTCAAATTGACATAGCTAAGACTATTTTAAAATTGCTTACCATACAGTATCACCAGGTAACTTCACCATACTATCAATATATTATCCATTATTTAGCTTCAAAGCACACCTTCCTAATCCCAACTCCCTGAACTCCCTGTTTAGTAGAGCTGCAGAGTTCTATTAAACACAGATCTGCAGCCAACACTTAATAATCTGGGTTGAAGTTTTATTTGCTATTAGGAGCAGGGCTAACAATTTCTATGTTTAAAATTCTATGCTCCCAAATAACACATGCAGGTAAACAGAAGACACTTCAGGATGGACTGGGAGCTCCAGAAAGCATGACATGAGGCTTTCACATTAAGAGATCCACAAAGAAATTCAGAGGAAGAATGTACGGGTAAAACTGGTATAGGAACCAATGTATCTTTACAGTATAAATAGTATAAAAAAATTCTAAACACAACAGCCATCGTGACTATTTCTGACAAATCTTCATATCCCTTTTCAGTGACCTGTTAGAATTACTTTAGTAACTACAAAAGGAGAGTTTCTGTATTTATACGTTTTTCTTTCTGATCATCTTTGTGTCAATACCTGGTTATTAGAAATGGACAGCCTGAGGGGAGAGAGCTTCCTTTGTTTATTATCTGCAATTTTTATTTTGGTGGCTGCTCCTTCACAGTCCAATGTGATGTTCTGATTCTGAGTCTCCTTTTCTCTTGAAACATCTTTCTCCTTCTTTCCTTTTTTCCTTCTGGTTTCATATCCAGTATTGATGTTTTCTGTCGGCTCAGAACGTCTGAGAACTGGACATTCAGGATTTTCTTTGAGGCAAGCACAATCCACTTTGTATTTACTAAAAGCAATTAAATACAAGAAGGCATGTTTTGATTAGGCTATGCAGCAATGAGACTTTCAATACTAAATCATGCAGGTTGATGATACATTTCACACTGAACATCTGCTATGATGCAAACCAACCATATTAAAAGCAGTTGACTCAAGTTTTCACCAACACATACAATACTGCTGTAATTCAAAAATCTCATCTGTTGGTTAACAGAATTTGTGGCAGTTTGCCACATGGAATTCCTTAAAATTCAAGGTTAGCATTAGCTTAAAAGATGGAAGACATTTAAAAGCCGGAATATATACCAGGTGGAAGTATGAAAGCAATTAACAGGCATATGCAAGGCAGACAGTTCTCTGTTTAAACAAAGACAGTAGACATAATAAACAGAATGAGAACTCAAGACACACTTTGAACAATTTTAAGTCCCACCTGGATACACAGAAACTGACACAACTACTACTACTTCTAGAAGGATAAATAACAAAACCTAAAAATGCCCTATCAACCAGGCAATTTCTCAGGATGTCTTTATGGGAGGTATGTCCATAACACTTAACAGTGCAAGGTACAGTGAACTAGTCTAAGCTGGAGCTGATTAACACAGGTAATACTCTATGGACATAACTATTCAGGTGCAGAAGGAGCGGAGGCATGTCTGCACAGCACTGCACCCAAGCTGACTTAAGAGCAGACCATAGGAAAATGTATTACCTTGGTGCAGCAAAACATCAAACAGTTGGACTGATTCTGGACTCAATCAAGTGCACATACAGAAACAGGCTCTTCAATGCTTCAGCTTCCAAGGTCAACATTAGCCGAGGTGCTCTTGCGCAATGTACCTATACCCTGTATCATTTCCTACTAGCCATTACTAAACTGTATCACTCAAAGGCCTTATTTTGCCATCAGATTTCAAAGAGCTGTTTCAACAGCAGTTCCTACATATGTCAACCAATTATTTCTTTTACCATTTCAAAACAATGCTCACAGATAATGGCAACAGTTTAATTCAATTACAGCTTTCCCCAATTCTTAAGAGGGGCAGCAACTGTATTCAGGAAAAAAAGTAACAGGTTACAGAATCTAAGGCACTAAGCATTTGGTACATTGCAGCACTCTTAATCACACATTAAACTAACATGATTTATAACTAAATTCCACAGGCACTGTACTACAGAGGTACTCTGAAATAAATAGGGCATTACCAAATAGCTCTACATTCTCCACCCTGTACATTCCCCACACTATGGGACACGTATATACAATACATTTTCATAGCACATCTTTATTCATACTCACTTAAGTTTGCACCTTTTCCACATCATTTGTAAGCAACTGCAACACTGTTGAAATTAGCAGATATGCAATAATAGAAGTAGAGAAGAAACCCTGCCCACACATGCATAGTTCCTTGTAAAAACAAGTGCTTAAGGAGCCCTGTGTTATTAAAGCTGGCAAGAAGTTACATAAAAACAAAGCCACTCTGAATCACAACATAGCTTAGTAAGCATCAGATATATTTTAGAACAATATGTTCAAATACTTACCAATTTCCATAATCAAAATCAAACGCTATAGTAATCTCTGCTCCCTTTGGAATGTTATGGATGGAGTAAATATAAAGATGAATTGTTCCATCTTCAATTACATGCCTCACCTATATTCAAGAGAACATCATTACATTATGGTTTTTCTTTTCAAAAGCACATGTATAAAAATCATACGATTATCAGTTTGATTATCAGCTGGGAAACTCGAGGAAAAGGGGACTTCTAAGTATAAAAAACCTAATTTAATTTTTGCATATGCTCACCTCTGCATTTGGTGTACATGAACGCCTGATGAATCGAGCTTCATTTCCAAAAGTCCTTGCATCAACACACATTTCCAGCCCATGGAATTTGGAATAAAACAAAACAAATGGGTATGGCCTAAAAAAAGACACAAGAAAAGCAGAGCTTTGTAATTTTCAAGATGCTAAGTATCACTTAGTCTTCAGATTAGTTAGCTCTGTAACATGGTGTTTTGACATCACACATCTGAGAACAGCATGTTTAAATTTAAGCCTTATGATTCTTATCAGTACATTCTCCAAATGTATTCTCAGAACACCGTAAATTTGAGTTACAGCCCTGAATGTAACTCTTCTGCATAGGACTGAAAGGGAGTTACAGGAACAGGGCAGGCCCTTTATGTGGAAGACATCAGGGTAAGATTCTTCATCTTTCTTACACTTTTCTTGCAGCAGGTCCTAAAATGAAACTGGGGTAGAAATTTAGGTGCCTCACAGAACCATCTAAAAAAAAAAAATAGAATAAAATAACACCTCCACATTCCTACCTAACACCTGCAGTATCATTAGCACCCAGCTCTCCTGGAGAAAGAGCATCTAAATACTTTGCCAAGAGATGCTTCAAGTTCTGCTATTACATGTGCCAGGGAACCCTTTCATCTTCACTGAGCAAAAGCTCTGTATTTTATCTCCTCCAGCAGGCCTCCTCAGTTTCCCATGTAGATGTGTCTATACAGTTAATGGCAGCACTGAAAATAATCTACAGGAAGAAGGAAGCAGTCACCGACTGCTCAGTAACTTGACCAGCTGGAAACCTCTGGCAGTAAAATGGCTCCAAGCTGACCTGCGTTCAACTCTGTCTCAGCCTGATGGACTGTCATGGCTTAAACACACCCTTCTGGGTGACTCCCCCCAGTTCATATACTGGGCATAATGTGCTGTGGTATGGAACACCCCTTTGGCTACTCTGGGTCAGGTCACTTGTCTCTGCTTCCTCCCAGCTTGCCAGCTTCTCATGCCCTTCCTCACTGGCAGAGAATGAGAGACTGAGGAGTCCTTGATCAGGGTAAGCATTACTTAGCAACAACTAAAACACTGGTGTGTTATTAGCATTGTTCTCAGACTACAGCTGAAACACAGCACTGCATCAGCTACTAGGAAGGAGAAAAATAACTGCTACAGCTGAACCCAGGACATGAACTTAAAAACTCTTTCTCTCACAAAAGAGAATGTCTTTGCCATTACCTTCTGAATTATTTTAGGATGGTAGAACCTGCCAATCTCTGGTTTAAGGTGCACAACTACCCAACCAAGAATGCAGGAATCCTGTAACCAGGGAAGAACAAAGAAAAAAGAAACTAACTCCTGAACAGATCTGTAAGGATATCCAGAAGGGGGAGACCAGATTCCAGCTGCAATTACTTTTTTATCAGGTAACAGTAAAATGCAAGACACTATTGATAACTAAAACCCACTCGTACTTAAGGCAAGAATTTGGCAAAACAGCGTTTTAATAGTTACCTTATAAAACATTTGGAATAAACAAACCTTTTAAAGAAATATCCATTAGCTTCAAACTGTTCCCTCAGCATGAACTTCCCTCTGTATTCAATAATAAGTGCATCAGGAGGCAAGTCTTTGGCAGCTTTTAAAATTTTCTTGTTTTTTTGCACGTAGCTCTATAAAGACATAAGTTAATTCATGAAGTATCATTTTCTATATTTTCCCCATTATGAACAGCAGATTATACTTTCACAACTAGCACACAATTCTAAATGAAGTAAAAACTCCTCCTTTTTGTAATTAAGCCTCCAGACTGAACTGATCAAACTGTCCTGTTCCTCTACCAATGCAATCAGTTATGAATTTATATTCAAAGAATACTTTAGCCTGTGTTCCCCAGTACATGGCTGAACACCAATATGTTCATGTTGTCACTGTATCCCTTAGTGCACTTAACGCTCATCACTACTAGGATGAATTACTGCCCTGTTTTGCGTAACACTTTCAAAAGGCTTCAATTCCTTCAAAGGAAAACAAAACATGCAGACATAAAAGGACATTCATGATTCATTCAAGGAAAAACAGAACAGGAAAAATAACAAAATAATTACAAAAAAAAAGAATTCTGAGAGTTTCCAAATTTATTTTCAGATCTTTAGATGGAAGGACGGCTTTTAATTAAAAACCAATACATACCCTGACAATTAGTGAACTCACACCTCTCATAACTGTCATCGCCAATCAAAAAGGAAGAAGCCTCTATGTAGGCAAAAGGCTCTGTAAGCAGGGATATTCCTCTAAGGAGGGTGTCCCATATGCCATGATGGTCTTTGAGGAAAAGAAGCAAAGATGCTTCCATTAATCTGCTACTGTAACTACTCCTTGAGATTTTTGCTACAAAATGCTAATGTCTGTTACATGGCTTTGATTTTAAGCTGATAAATAACTGATGTTAAAGACAGAAAAGACACTGCACAATTTCTTCATAAACTAGAACTTACAAGATCACAAGAAAAAGAATTGGTATCAGAGTATCACCTACCATCAGAACTAGTAAATGAAATTTTATTCTGAGGACCTGAACATCCAGAACACCTACCACACTTTAAAAAAATGTGGACAATTAACATGTTGATACACATACCAGAAAAGAAAAAATAAAATTAAAATATATATATTCCAACTTCAGAGCTTCTATATACTTTAACCACTCCTGGCACTCCTCACAGAGCAGACACAACACCAACATTTACTGCATTATGCCCACCACAAAAGACAGTTTAAGGACAATCCAATGTTCAGGCTCAGATTAACACCTCCGCTGTTTTTATGAGAACTGATATGCAAGAGTAAACATAATCAGGGATGACACAGGATGTATGAAAATCTATTACAAATCCTGAAAAGCTGTTAAAACTCTGCTGCTTAGACCTGATGAGACAGGATACAGAAAATGAAAAAATTATCCCCCTCTTCCCCTTTTTTCTAAGGCATCTAAATGACTATCTGTCACAGCACAAACCAGCATGCAGTAACACAGCAAGGCACAGCTCATTACCTCTACTGGAGGTTTGAACATCAGATTGCTGGTGCTGACTTCATTTTTGTCATTTCCATTTCCTAATCGCAGAGCTATTTTTTGTGCCTCCCTCTGCACACCCTCACTGTATTGGTTATTATTTGCTTCTTCATAACGATCCATCCATGCCTTGATTTTTGTTTCCCATCCAAAGTTTGAACTGTCAGTAGGATCAATCTCTGGAGCTGAGCCCTAAAAATTAAAGTGACCAGATATTATAAGGTAAGAAAAAGATATTAAATAAAACACAAAATGAAGGGCAAAGGTATGTCATTGATAATACTGCATTACTTAAAAGCACTGAGTTGAATACAGTAGCATTACATTTGTCCAGAATTTTATCATTCCATAAATACCACAGAAGTTCAGGAACACATCCCCCCCCCTTCAATACAGATTCTAGGTTTGACTGGGCTAAGAATGGAGAGTGACATTGCTTCCTCCCACAACTGCACTGCATCATGAATCTCTGAGTGCAGCAGTTGGAGGGTCAGATCTCCCTGCCTACTCAACTTTTGTGAACTGTGCAAATATAGAGAACTCCCACTTCCATCCTATAATAGATCTGATTTTCCCCTTTCAACCTCACGGATCATACTGTACCATTTTTCCGCTTCACATCTTACTAAACTCTCCTAATCCTACACCTACTACATTAAGGATGTGACTCTAACGTTACAGGCTTTGCACAGATCATTCTTCCCCCTTTATGTGCTTCACCCTAAACAATTTTCTTCTGTGGTGCTTCAGATCCTGTTTCACTTTTAAAGAAAGTGCCACTGTACCTTGAGACCTCACAAGCAGCACACAGGCTGCAGCCAACCAATGTGTCCTTTTCTATTCACCTGAGCAGAGACACTATTAAGTATCAATAAAACAGCAAATGGTTCAGCAATTCAATTTATCTGTTCACATTTACTTTGTACCTTAAGAGAGCCAAACACACAAACAGCATTCAAAAAGGTATGATGCTAAGAAAACCGTGAAAATCCACAATGGAACCTTACAAACACCATATCCAAAACACATTCTTTTCCCCAATGCTGCCTTCACTATTCATGTCACATCTTACACATATGAAGTGTAAATTGTGTTCCACATATTTTTATATATCCCAAGGCTGATTAAACTATGGGAAACACTTTGTTTTCACACCATGCATATTTTTTTCTTGCAGAAAATTTAAAGACTGCTACAACACTTAAATCTTACAAAGCAGATACTCCAGCACAAGTCCTTAAACTATGCCAGCACTAGTGAGTAGAGCCCCACCAGATGAATACATGGAAGTATGACAGCAGAATCGCTAGTTCGGCTTTCAAATGCAATATAGCTATTTCGTTCTGCTGCTGCTTAGAGCTATGAGAAGTTGGAGCTACCACATTCAAGCGAGGTGAGCACTCAACTTTACTCCCTTGCACAGCCCTAATCCCTCCTCTGGCTCTTGAAAACCAAAATTTACACTATACTATTTAAATTAACTTTATACAACTAAGATGTAGTGCTCATACCTTAATTTAGATTTACTGTACGTAGTACATTAGTTATCAAGAGTATTTTAGCACTTGATGTACAGCCCCAATTGTGCTCTTGATGCTTCATATTATTTAAGATGTTTACCAAAAACAAAACCCGAACAAAAATTACATTACCTTTACTCGTGAAGATTTCCTGGATCCTTCTCGAAATGCCTGAAACAAAGTTAGATACTTATATTCTCTGAAGGAAACTCGAAATCTCTTAAGGATTTCAAAAATCTATTAATGAATTAACAGCTTTTCAACATGGGCCACTCAAAAAAAAGTGCAAAATTACAACAGCAGAAAAAAACTAAGCTGAAATCTCAAGAAGGAAACAGGTTACATCTCACAAAGGGTATTTTAAGAAACAATTTGGCATTCCAAGTTAAGTGCATACTGGATGTCAGAGCTGCGGTCCAGGTACCCCTACCTTTCTCCCATATTACAACATGACTCTCTCAAATTTCAGAATTCATGGTAAAGTAACTGAAATGTTACTTATGGAACAGCCCACATTTATCACGTAAACCTGTAAATTGCCCACATCTTTCCATACACTATTTGTGGAAAGAGGGGAGGGGGAAGCAGGTGTCACACATGTCCTATTATGTTAACTTCTGAAAGTCTGCCATTCTACAACAGCATCTCCTTTAGATCATCTCACACAATGCTGGGAGTTAACAGAAGAATACATGGTAGTGAATTTATAATTCAGAACCATTCCATTCAAAGGAAACATTTTACTCAACATCTCCAAAGAAATATCAGTAAGTAATTCTGACTTCTAGTTTTAAAGGTCAAAATTCTCATCCAAGCCAGTGAAAGTGAACTGCAGAAAGCAACTGCATTGTACTTCTTCACAAGTATTACATTTGTCTTCACCTATTGTTTACACCTTTACCTAAACAGTACAATGTCAGTATCCTGTTTACCAAAGGAGTTTAGTGGCTAACTTTCTGACAGCACACTTCCACAGTTTCAACTCAAATAAAGGGACATGAAGTCACACTAGGAAAACTGACAGCAAATGCCCCTGAACTGCAAACAGCCACAACTGAGGAGATTTTCAGACACAAAATAATTCTTTCGCTACTCAAAACTTGTTCTGCCTCACCTCCAACTATATCAAGTGGTCCATTAAATGCAATTCCTCCTTTGAATTCTGCCTCAGTTACAAAATTAACTTTCATGGCTTGTACATATTAACTCGAATTAAGGGCAGGGGAGGCAGGAAGATTTATCACTTACTGCAAAGTATTACATTTCAAGCTAAACCCACGTTGTGAAGTATTATTAATAATAATACCCCGATTTTTAAAACCAGTCTCTCTTGGTAAAAGCTGTCACAGATATAATGTTAAGATTTATAAAAATAGAAACCACATTCACTTACTTTTTTACATTTTGCTATGTTCTGTTCTTTCTCTCCACTTTTTTTCCTTTTCTTATCATTGACTTTTGTAACTCTTGTAGCAGTTAAAGTAATTGTAGTTGGTGTATGCTGAAAAGCAGTATACAGTTCCACAGGAACCTCATCACCACTCTCTGTTGCACTGGTATCCCCATCTTTAAAACAAAGAATATTCTGTAAAGAATCATACTGTGGAAAGAACATTCACTCATTCCTCCACACCTGCTTTCAAAAAACAAAACTGGGTACTAAAAAATACTTCAAGCACTCACATGTAAAACCCACCAACAGTTGCAACAGCAAGAAAATAAATGGCCAATGAGAAGCTCGTAATTAACAGATGGCTGTAATACCAGGTAAGAGAGGTACCACATTAATTCCATTCTTTGAATGAAGTTATATTATCATATTACAGCATAAGCAAAATTAGAATCAGAACAAAAATGGAAAAACATCTGTTTGTTAACCCATTCACTTCTATACAGCTTTTACTTGTAATATGGCTGTGGGATTCTCTCAGATGACTATTCTAGAGGGGATTAAAATTAATGACAGTCCAGCATTTCTTGTGAAGTCCCATTAATCACTCATGTTAAATTGTAATCAACAATTTCAGCTGCAATTTGCAGCGTCAAGTGCCTTTTTTAGGATATATATGCAGATTTAGCCCAAAGCCTTCTCTACTCATGCAGATTTAGCCCAAAGCCTTCTCTACTCAAAATACCCTAACAGTAACATCCTGCTGCCCAGGGAAGGGAAAAGGGAAGTGTATTTCATTTGTTAAAACAAGAGCATAAACACACTGATATGTTTTTCCTTTGTGCTGTGTACCCACAGACCTAAAAGCCAAAGCCTTAAAATCAGCATACATCAGCATTTATGTCAGACAAATACATTTCCTGACCTGAAACAGGATTACCCTAGTTCTGTCAAGATGAAAGGCTGTGAAGTATGGGGAGGCTCTGAAGAAAGATCATGCACAAGATAGGAGACTGGTGTTCACATGTGCACAGTACAGACTTCTCACATTTTAGCAGCTTTCCTAAATATTTCCCTCCAGTAAATATATTTCACACTAAGCAAGACTTCTCCTGAAACTGCACAGAAGGCGGCTTTACAAATACTTAAAGTGAGAGCACATTCCTTCTGAGCTCAGAAGGATGTTGCCTTAATCAATGCACTAAACAGTTCTAATTCTTGAAACCTTCTTTACTAAATAAGGAACACCAGCTACTGGTTACCCCGGATTTTTCTTGCTCACAACATTCCTTATCAGGATTTTTCTGTGCATAATAAGCAATCCAATTTTACCATCTTGGTTGCTGTTTTGAACAATTTATTAGGCATGTAATTATACTTTACATGTTAGGAACGGATGATGTTTTCTGAATGTTTACATCTTTGCTCAGACTAGCATCAAAACACACACACAGAAAGAAGAAACAGCTAATTGAAGACGAATGAATAGCAGAATAATCCAAGACTGAGAAATGAAAACCCAAAGCCCTCTTGAAATTGTCAATGTTTATAGTCCATGTACTAGTATGTACACAATCACTGTCACAGCCAAACACCTCTACCCCTGAGATCCCACAAAATACTGCCTTCTTTAGGGAAGCAACATTTCAGTGTTGTCTACTACACTGTGCCTTAACTTACTGGGAAGACTAATTACCTCAACCAAACTTATAATTACACAGAGTTGTTTTGAGACACTCCTTCCCTTCCCAACCTACATAACCTGCTTTCACTTTGAAGGGCCCTGGTAAAGCACACCAAGGGAAGATTTTGCATCTTGGAAGGCAAGATACCAAGTCTCTAAATTTCACAAGAAGTTATGGGCCCAAACTCATTTCACCATAAGCAGTGATTTCATAAGCACCGATTTCAAGATCAGACAGCTTGATGCAACATCCTTGAACAAGCTACACATTTAGATACTGTATCTTAAAAAAAACCCTAAACAAATGAAAAAAAGAAAAGCAGACAACAAAACAAAAGCAAAAAACCACCCAAATAACAATCCCACAACAATAGTAACAAAAAAACCAAACCCAAACTATTTAGCCTACAACTGAGTAGGGGCTTCACAAATATGCTCATTCCACTGAACCTCAGTAAGTAATTCAATGCACAGTAAACTGCATCAGAATTGCATTTTCATACCTGAACAAGAAGACAAGCACCACCACATACAACCATAGGCCCCATAACAACAGATTATAAACTGTTGCTAGGAAAAAAGGTGATGTGGTTAAGCATAAAAGTTTAAGACTCTTACTCAATTTTCTATCATGTGAAATGTTCACTTAAGGGCTCTTTTCTAAAGGCAAACCAACTGATCTACTACTTGCTTCTGCCTGTTCAGCTTTCGATACAGGATGGCTAAACCACCAACTCTTTATAGACAATTTTACAATAAAAACTGTATTCTTGTATCTAAGTAATAAACCCTATTTTACGTAAGTCTACAGAAAAAAAAGCCCTATGTAAATACATACATGGAAATATGATTTGAAAGTAATACACGTTAAGTTGAGGAGGATGGCTATCTCCTAAATTATGACTTTTGTAACAGAGCTTCAAAGTATCACCTGTCAGTCAAGAAATCCACAACATTTTAATGATGGCTGGACAGAAAGCCTGACAAGTTAAGCTGGCTGAGTTCTGAAATTTTATAAATGGTAGGAGAGCTCATTTTATAAAATACAGACATCAAAATAGGCACATGCACTACACACCTCACCTTATTATCAAAGGCCAAAAAACCCTCAAAACATCATCTAACTGTATTACCCAAGCTTAGCAATTTTTCTCATTGTCAAACTCAAAAACATACTAATACACACAACACACAAATCTACAACAAACCAATGAGAATCGGATCCCCTCTCAGGACTGTGCTATATTGTTTTGAATCTCAGTTATGTTATTCTCAGAGCCAGGAATACCACCTGCAATGGAACAGTTTTAAGAGGATAGTACAGTCTATACTATGAAGGAAAAGAATGACATGTGAAAAAGAAATTTTCCAGAAAGAAAACAGACTTCGTAACCCTCTCTTATCGCAGAGGAAGCCCGAACATTTTCCATTGTATCTTCAGTAGTTTATTCAAAGTAGTCTGGTTATTATAAAAGTTACATTTCATTATTGTGAAACTTCTACAGTGTTCAAACACATCGAATTATTCCACAATGATAAGAAAAAAAGGTAGTGACAACAACCTTTAATAAAACACATGAACTGCAACAACTCTGATTGAATGTAATCTCATTAATGACAAACTCAAGTAAAAGATTCACCAAACTTTATATGCAGAAGGCTACCAAAATTGAAGGAACAATGTATATATACTTTGAAGTCTATACAGTTGATACATACTTATTTTACAACCTTTACTACACAAAAACTTTAAAGCTTTACTCACCTGACATATTTTCTCTTTTTCTTCGTTGCAACAGCACTGCCCTTTCTTTATCTAAACTTCTGAAATTAAAAATAAGTTTTATTCTATTCTTCACACTTATACATCAATACATCTAAGTATTAAAACAGACCTTTCTATAGTTAGTGCTTCCATTAACTGCTACAGAATAAATAGCAAACTAGCTGAATGTTTAGATACTTAGAAAGACTAAGTTGTGCACTGCTCCATTCCACTTTAATGCAAAGCACATGCAAGTATCCAAATCATTTGAAAGCAAAATGAAACTCGACAGCTCACAAGAAAGAATGGCAGTTAGCCCACAGATTACAGCTAAGCATTACATTATTTTCCTGCAGATTCTTCAAAACAATTGGCACAACATAAGGTTCAAACTATTTCACAGAAATAAAAGAACCATTTATTGGTAATTAAAATGTTCTGAATACGTCTTGTATTCACTGTTTAATTAATAATCTGCAACATGAGTTAACAGGTAACATTTTATACTTTACATCACAGGACAACTATGACGACTACCTACTACCACATAAAATACCCTCCCTTCTTGTTATGGCATATGACATTTGAGGGGGAGCATACAAATAACCATTTCAGAGCAAGAAATCCTCCAAGTGAGAACTGCAGCATATTAGAATGGGGTTGTAAAATCAAAGACATTAAGAAATACGGTTCTTAACATATGACAGTCATGAAGTGAAATATGGGTTATCTACATATTAGTCAGCTTAAGATAGGATCCAGGAATTACTGCGGTTTCAGTAAGCTCTTCAAGGGTTTATCCCTGCTGCCCAGGGAGGTGAAACAATAAGATGCTGGGAACAGGAGAATGGAGACTGGTAAGATCAACTACATCAGAAATGTAGCCCCTTTAGCTAGAATAGTCAGGATTATGCTACATGGTCTGTGTTTTATTTGCTGGTTGCTCCAGTAACTCCTTTTTTCACAGTCTTTACTCAGTCTGGTCAGTTAAAGAGTTCAAAATCAACCAAACTACTCACCTTGGTTGACAACGTTCACACAGATATATGTCAGGAATATGCTGCCTGTCAATCCCCATGCAGTCAATGTGCTGCCAGACACTTGAACAAAGAACAAAAATCACCTTTATTTTAAGCACAATTTTTAGAATTGTGTGCATAATACACACACACATGCAGACAAACAGAGTTCAAGCTGTTCTTTTTTTTAATCATGATCTTTACTCAGATTAAATACTGCCTAAAACTACATCTCAACCACTGTCTTCGCCACCACTCTGCTAGCAGATTTTCTATTCCACTGATCACTGTAATTCCAATCTTGTGGCTGTTTCCGGTGTCTCTCTGCTTCTGTAGACTCACTTTCCCTCTTGGAAATCTTTCTCTAACACTGGAAATAAAAAATGGTAAATTATCACAATAGAGAACAAGACAGAGACAAACACCCTCAGCAACAAGACTTATGCTCTATGCTGTAATAAGAGCTTTGTTTTCAAATAAAAGGATTCAATTTGTTTTCATAAATATATACTTAATATTTTTATTTTTGTGTATATACACAAGTATTTTTATTTATGTATATATTTTAATGGAAAATATGAATACATGTTTTTATACACACATTACCACTGTTGTGTAGCACAGGAAGAGCTTTAACTGCTTCCCACAGTCAGGGAAGAGAGGCTGCTTGCTAGACTGCAGGCTAACCTAGGACAGACAGACTTCATGCTCATCCCCATACTGCTAGGAAGGAACTGGGACACAAAAATCATTGTTATCTTGCTACTTGTGAATTTATCACACCTCTCTCCAACTCTTCATGGAGAATCTCTTCTTCAAAAGAAGCAAACTCTACCTAACTAGTGACTGCCTACAGCTCCACCGCTGGAAGAACACATTTATCCATTTCAGAATAAGCAATAAGGTTATCAGAATCAAGGACCATCAAAAATTAGTAACAAGTTCATTATGTAAGCAGACAGAAGAATGGAACTCAATGTTTTAATTAGATAATAATTTTAGAAATACACAATGATCCAATAAATTCAGTAGCATTCATTCAGCCTATATTTTTATATTCAGTATGCTAACATTGAGTAAGTGCAAAAATAGCAGGTTTGCCTTCTCCTATTAAAAACATCAACTCCAAAATTTTCTAAGACCATTTTTCTGAGTCCAAGTATTTAATAGCACCTACTTATTTACTAGGATCAAGTAGGTGCTTAAGCACAAACACTGAAATTAAATGTTTAAACTTCAGCTTCTCCAGGAAGAATCCAGGTTAGTCTTTTCACAGCTATGAAAATTCTTAAAACTGTGTCCTTTGAAAAGAAAGAATTCCTATTACAAAGATCATGCACAGAGAAACCAGTATCTGAGAAGTTTCTTTCAGCTTGTTTTGCATTCTGCAAGTTACTTGATTCACATATACATAATTTACCAAGATGCTTTACTGCTCAGTACATGCAGATTAGGAACTAAACCCTCAGTCTTCATTTCATGACATTAACAACTTGAACAAAACAAAGAGAGGTTTGTTTTTTTTTTTTGGGGGGGGGGGGTGGAGAATACCTTTACTAAGCAACAATGCACAAGAAAAGGCACAAACAAATCAGAGTTGTTTTTTTTTTAAGTAATTTCTACTCTTTATATTATTTTAATATCTATTACCTGCATTTGTCACAACAGATCATATATCCATCATCATGTGTAAAGCCACAAATGCATCTTGTAATATCAGTTCCATAGCTTCCATCCTCTGATGTACTGATGGTAGTAGCACTGGAGGTTTCATCAAAGTTGGGAGTGGTAAATATGCCTACTTCATTCTTGCTTATAAGCACTGATGGAGGAGGAGAAGCCGGAGGTGTTGGAGGCGGCCGAGCACCATAGTTATGGTCCTAGATTTTTGTGAAAAAGTTATAGCTCTTAACATGTTCATACACTAAAGGTTATTTAAGCCAAAGTAAGAATTCACTTTGTAAGGGACTTCAGAGACTTTTTTTTCAGTTAAGTTTAAAATCTTGTTTCTGCCACTGCTCATGCTTGTTTTTTACCTTCTCAACTATGCTTTACATGCAAGTACATCACATTCTGTATTCCGTTTCTAAACAACCATCTTTAGCCAACCTACCCAACTCCCGGTAAGATATAAAAGTGTCAACGTGAATCAGTTTTTTCAGTTAAGAACAGCACATTTTACATAATCTATTTTTTACAGAATACTTAGCATGAAACTTACTGCATAGGGCAAACCAATGTAACTGTGTGAATGCGAGCTGCTGGTATACAACTGGTGTGGATAACTGTTCGATTTTTCAACTACCACAGGGCTAGCTTCTACAGATTCTGGTCTGCAAGGCAAAAGACAGAAGAAAAAAATAAATGTAATTAGTATGTCATTTATATTAATAGATTAAAGGTACTTGTCATACAACTTCTGATTAACTGCCTGCTGATTCTGTTTAAAGGAGCATACAAAGGGGGATGGGGTGGACGGACAGACCTCCAACAGCTCCCTCACTCCAAAAAAATAAAGGGTGGTAGGAGGAGAACCAAACACTCTAATTTAAAACTAAGCTTCCAGAACAGCAGAGAATTTATGCCTCTTCAGAGCAACCAAATTTTTCTCTCAAGAAAGTGCATGCTGAATCACATAACATAACCTGCAAATCTGGGACAGAAAAGCGTGTTACACACTTCATCAGGGAGTCATCAGGATGCATGCCCAGGCCTGGAGAGTTGTAATAGAAGCTGCAGAAAGGACTTCAGCTTAATTATGTCAAGAGATAGAAGCTCAAATGCAGAACTTCAAACTCACACAGGCCCGCACCACCAATACTATTCAGTTCTGCAATGACATCTAGTGGCAGCATCACTGCACCCCCAACAAGCATCCATACAGACCCGTAGACAAGGCAGGAGGGTGCGGTTTCCGCAAACACAAATCACAAGTAGGGCAAACCTATGTAAAAAGGCAGCTTCCCGATTTATCTTGAAACAGAAGAAAAAAAGAAGGTAAGAAATTGCGAGAGAGGGTTTGGTGGTGAAAAGCAGCACCTTCTTTCCTTCTTTAATAGGCAAACTATGGTTTATATGCACTAAACTGCAATATGAAAGACAAAAAGGCATACTAAAACAGATCTGAGCACAAGAAATTATACTTTCATTACCTTTCCTCAGCAGTTACATTCACACGTGCATGCAAGGATTTATATAGACACTCTCATGATGGAAGCACTTTTAGTCAGTAACTTGTAGCTTTTTCACTGCACCGTATAATTTAATCACACAAGCTTCAAATGAACTCAGTTACCTAAATATTCTGGGTTTGCCTGGGTTTTATTGTTGTTTTTTTTTCTTGTTAGTTAGTATCGGGAGGTTTTGGTTGGGCTGGTTTTTGTCTTTTTTTTTTTCCTTGAAAGGCAGGACAAAATACCAATATTGAAAACTGAAGTGGCTTTTGACTCGCATCACAGATCAAGCCTTGTTCACTTTCTAATTTTAGCTTCATTAGGCATGAAGTCTACTTCCCATCAGAAACATTCTAATTCCTTGAACTGAGTTTTTACATAAAGTTGGTATCACTGATTCTTAAGTTTAAAGAAAAAAACAAAGCATTTTTTCTTAGATGGCAAGATATTAAATAGAGGCTTTTTTGTTATGCCATGAAGCAATACTAATTTGATTTAGAAGGACACCAGCAACTTACATTTGGTGGTAACATTTTTTTCTATGAATATAATGACCCATTAGCTTTCTGAAAACAACATACAGTATTTTCATGTCTGCTTGAAAGCATCCTACTACTAATGGGCCCGTTTCCCCATGTGAGTTTACTACATGATCAAAGTCGTCACCCAGTAGTGTTTTAACTATTATTTCTTTTTAGTTTCTACAGTCCAAACAAACAAACAACAAAAAAACAACAAAAAAACCCAAACAAACAAAAAAAACCACCCATCTTTTTCTAAGCCATTAATGCCTAAGAGTCCTCAGGCTCCATTTTTTCAGGGAGTGAGCAAATGTGAGTGCACAAATCGTGTTAAGTACTGACATCAGAAATACAACTTCAGACTAGCATGAGATAAAACTCAACTCTGACAACGCTTGCCCTTCGTTACCAACCCAGAAAAAATCCTCATTTCCTCTCTTACACCACTCCTCAACTTGAAAATTATTTTATTCAGTTTGTTGGAATTATCTTCTAGGAGCAGCTCAGACTTTGCCAGGCTGAAACCCATGACTTAAAAAAAACAAACAAACAAACACAAACACAACCCAAAACCCAAGAAAACACCCAAACAATAGAACAACCAAACCACCAGACGGAAGCTGGAAAAGCTGTGCCTTTCCAAGAGATTTGCCTTTACCTATTTCCTGACATAATGCATTTGTGCAGCAGTCATACACCATTAATATCATTCGGTTAATCCTTCTGTTGATCTAGCCAACCAAAATGCCCATGAACGAATCTACCCACCCATCCATTACAGCTAGGGCAGAAATTAACTTGCCTTTCTCCAGTTCAAGAGAGTCTTGTACACTGTATTTCTTCTACTGCTTCTCTCGAACATTTATTCAATGAGACAAACAGTAGCACAGTTACTCTTACCCCCTATGACTTCAATGATCAACACAGGTCCTGTTTGCATCAGTATATGAAAAATACTCAGGTTTCAGAGCAGGAAGTAGGGAATTCAGGTACTATCCATCCTTCAGCAATGAAACAATTAATACAGGAGAGTTTCTTTCATTAAGTATTACCATGACCTAAATACCAGCTATTTCAACACAGGAGCATTCAGTGAAAGACACCAGAATGGAAATGTCCTCAAAAAAAAAACCAAACAAACAAACAAAAAAAAAAAAAAAAACAAAAAAAAAAAAAAAAAGAGAGCTCTGAAATTAAGAGAGCTACAGCAATTAAAAACGCATTCTAAATCTCTTTCAAAATAGGAGGCAAGACTATACACCCTATTCCCTAAAACCATTTCTTCCCACTCTGGCAATTTACAAGCCACTTAAGAGAAACAAGTTCAATATTCAGAGGCAAAACAGTTGTGGGAAGCAGAAGCATTAAGCTTTCAAAAACAAAATACTAAAAACAAATGCACTAATCTCCAACTATTTTAATACTCATGAACTAGATTCAGAGTAGAGGATTAAAAAAGGAAAAAGCACTGCTTTACCTGAGCAAGGAAAGCCAGTAAGAGAGTGGAAGAAAAATAGTGAGACACAAAGGAAATTAAGTATCTGTACTTGAAGTTTTAACTTAAATACAAAATTAGAGCAAAACCAGCTTTCAGCAAAGGTTTTTCAAATGCTTATCATGGGGGGGCCACTGATACTTCTTTGAATTATAACAGATGCTCACCAGAGTTTTGAATATACCTGTTATTGTCCCATTTATTCATTCAAATGCTAGATCGGGGTGGAGAACAGTGTGGAAGAGGAGGATATGGGAAGGGGGTGGTGGAGCATTCACTGAAGCTAAAAATTAATCATTGTAGGCTTCCTCTGCAGTCTGGAGAAAAGTGATATTCACCCCACAAGCAGCACAGAATGAGTATCATTTCTCTGCAAAAGCAGACAACCTTCTAACTCTGGCAGGCAGGTCGGCCAACACTTTAGCATGCCTTTCACCAAATTCCTTGTTACACCTCTTCTATCCACCATGCACATGACCCTCACCTTAAACAGCAAATACAGCCTCGATACTATTGTTTGTCCAGAGGTAAGGCCTTCTTAAACAGGCATCGCAGAGTTGCAGAACTTTGGGAAGGAGTACCTCTTGGTAAAATATTTACTTGCACAAATGATTCAAGCATGAAACATAACTCAATTTAAAATCAATTTAAAATACTCTTTTTACTCAAATAGGAGGGCTCAAGGTAGCAAGGTATTAACTACTGTATTAGAGACACCCACCCTAATCTTAACATTGGCATCTTTATGGGCATCCCAAAAAGCTAGTTTTCAGGAAGAAAAAGTGCAAGCGTTCAGATCTGAACGGACACTAGGAGCTTTTCCTTGCTTTTGTTTTTGAATATAAGCCAGTTCTGTAACACCAAGGTACTAAGCTTGGCAGTCATCTGAGTATACCACATTTTTCAACTTAGCAGCACCTTTAGTGTCTAATTAAGGGAGACACTGATGGTATTTTTAGTTTTCATGAAAACTAATGTTTGCATTACAATATATTTGAAGTTTAAACTAAAATCCCAATATTATGCTCTAAAATTAACAGATATTACCATGACAAACTAACCATGGCATTTTGCTAAAATTCATATGGTATTAACTGTTGTGGTAATTCAAAATGGTGCAAAATATTCACAAGTAACTAAATAAAAAGCATCACAAGAAAAGCCTTCCTCATGCTCTTGGGCTGCAATGATTTAAGACATTCCTGTAACTTGGGAACAGGAACACAGTACTGTCTCAGATGAATTTAAAAAAGCAAAGCCACCCTTATTTTTACCCCCCCCCCCCAAATAACTTTCATCTGCAAGTGAAATAACTCATGTTCTGGGTCATTTCCTACCATTCATATTCATAAGTATGATGCAAACTGAAGATATTCTGCATGTTGCCAGCAGATGGCATTAGTGAAAAATTAAGTAAGCAACCCGAGATCAGACGGTTCACAAAAAACTCAGTTTCTACACGTGCACAGTTAAAGTTATATTAAAAGATCAACTATCAACCATTCCAAGCGCTAGTCATTCTTCTTTAAAAAGTCCTGTCTCCCCACCCATACCTTTTAAATACTGTTTTGCTTCTGACCATGTAATTATAAAAAGAAAGCAGGTTTTGATAATACCCAAAATACAGTCAGTCCTTTAGAATTTGGGGCCATCAACCACTCGTATACAAATGTAGATATTCAAATGGGAAAGAAAAATCTCAATAAAGCTAAAATCTTCTAAGGCAGGTGTATATCCCAGCTTTCAGGTAACAGTACTTCCTACAAGTGTCAAAATTGCAGATGAAACCTCTTGCTCCAGCAGGATCAATCTGCCACATGACAGTTTCACAGGTCTAATTGTCAAGGTTTGTTTTCCCTTTGCACCAGCACATGTGAACAGTATCTGGCTGAAGATCAGCTTTGATAAAGGAATGTATGTATTTTTTCTGAAAAACAGTATTTCCTATTTCTTATGGGCTTCACTACCTAGACAACAAAGACTGAGCACCATCTTCTCTGCCAGACTGGGTCCTGCTACCTTAAGCATTTTGTAGCAGGCCCTGCAAATACAGGCTGGCCTGATACCATCTGTAGGAAGTGGCAAGCTTCACACTGTCCTACATATATATTAAAACAAGTAAACCCTTGTTACAGCAACAGTCAAGGGATGACAGGTTTCCACTTATTGAAGACTGCAGCAGTAGAGCAGTACCATAAATGGCATTTCACTATGTGTAGCCTATACTCATGCTCTAAACTAGACTAATGCTCTTTTAAGTCAGGAAGTACATTTTGAACCTTCCCAAATAGCTGGCTCTGCTTACTATTACAGTGTCTTTAACAGTAAGAAGTCACACATATTCATCTTTAGGAAGCCTTTCACAAATAAAGGCAAACTATATACACGTTCTGACTATTACAGCACTAGAAAGACAAATGCACCACTGTAGAGCTCACTTAGGTACAAGTTAATATTAAAGACAGAACATTTCACCAATTCGGTGATCTTAACGTCCTTTCCAACCCTAACTATTCTATGATTCTATGATTCTTACGGTGTTCAAATGAGTTTTTAATGAGTTAATTCTCCATGTAACTATTAGCTATGATAATTAAATTAATATGTGAAACTACATAACCACATAAACTATCCACCTTTTTAACAGGCTTATACCTTAGAGTGAAGCATAAGAAAATATCTGTAGGCACGAAGAGACTACCCTAAACTAAGTATTTTCCTAAGCTCCTTTTCCTACATAATCAGGTTTGCCACTGCCCCATTCCTGTGTTTGCTCATGCTTCAGCAACTGATGAAGCAATATCAGACCTGTCAGTCACAGTGAAGAAATTCCAACTCCTCCCTCTTCAGAAAACCCCAGAACTTGCTCAAAGACAATTAATAATCACTATCAATACAACGTATATCCGACTTGCTGCTCTCCAGCAGAAAATGTACAGAACACATGTAAATCACATCCATGGTGACAGAAAAGGTTTACAACTGCGTAAGATGGTAGGTTAGGGAGATACCCTTATGTCACACTTCAGTGACACGGCTTTTAAATCAGCGTAATCTGATTCACACAACCACACATTTTTCAGCGTAAGTACTGCAGAGATGACAAGAATTAATCTAATTGTTAACAGTCACTGAACAGCTGAAAAAAAAAAAGTAGTTCCTAACTGGGTTGCCATGCCGCAGTATCAAGCAAATAACACGCTGAGAACTCTATCTTGTTTACACTAACAACTATATTTATTTTAATTTCAGCATAGCGTGCTGTGTGTATAAGGAATGTCAGCAACCTCGGGAATCATGACCTTCTCCAAACATAAAAGAAAACCACAAAAAAAGATAATGAAGAGAGCTGTGAATGGGTCACTCAAGTTAAAAAACTTTCTGCACCAAAGAAACTAGTGTTTGTGATACAAGACATCAACAAAACAGCTTTAGAAGTATAGTGTGATAAAAAGCTTTAAACTGCATATTCTTGGTTTTCTTCAGATAAATGAGAGAAACGTCCTTTTAAAAAGCTGCTCAAGGGTTCTGCTTGCAGTGCATTATGTTTCATTCAGTTTTGAAGGAAACCCATTAGCTTCTTAAACTGAGCAGTATTACTTAGCACACTCTCAAGCAAACAGAGCAAGGTATTTAAATTTTAGTTCTTTATCATACCTGTTAAATGAAGGACCATTTTAGGAAGATTATTTCCAATTTCTGAAACATTTCAAGCATGTAGTAAAGGAAGTCTAATCCCCTGTTTCAGCATCTGAACAAGCAATGCATTTTTGTGGTAACCCAAGATAAGGAGAATCTTTGACATTACCAAACAAAGGCACAGAGTTCTGACATCTCAAGTAGTTAAAAAACAAAACAAAAAAAAAACCCACCCAAACATACCAAAACTCAATTTAATATATGATCAATTTAGTATTTTGACAGATGCAAGAAACAAAGTGGTGTGCTTTTTCTGTATGTATATGCAAAGAAGTACATAAGATTAACTGTGGATTACACAAATTCTCTTTATCTTTAAACTATAGCATCTTTTGACACCTATCTCTTCCGAAAACACTCACCTGTCATATATTCTAATACAAAAGCAACAGAGAAAACAAGAAAAAAACCCCAAAAACAACAACAACAACAAAAAAAACCAACCCAAAACCAGATACTATTCTGAAATGTACATGGCTCAATAAGATGAGGTACCTATGTACAGTGGTAAAAATATTAACACCACTTCAGTCTTTTACCTCTTCAAGAGTCAAGTTACTCAAAATGCTATTTCCCTTCTCATATCATTCCACAGATAAAGTCAGTAACACAGATAAAGGAGTTTGACACAAAAAATCTCCAGTCAGAGATCAACAATACCTAAGCTCTAGTCTATCCATACTCTAGAAATTCACACAATACTAGACAGAAAAAGACAAACAACACACAAAAGAGCACCCCCCAAAAAAACACTAATAATTCCCTGCCAAAACAAACAAAACCCCACAACTCCCCCTCAGAACCCCTTAATCCCAGAAATTCACTATTCTTTTCATGTAAAGAAGGTTTCCTTGAATTCAGGATTTCATTAGGTCTTTGTAATCCTTAATAATGAGTCACTAACTTAAATGATTAACAGGTAAATTTCTACTAGCTTTTCAACATAAAATTTTGGGAAAACATGGTATCCGACAATTCAGCTAAGCAAAGTATTTTAAGTATGAAAAGCAAGTGAAGTAGCATCTGTATTTCTTGGTCTGATAAGCAAGGAAAATACGCATCTGTAGACAACTTTAGCTTCTCTTCTTTGCTTCCCCTGAAGAGGAAGAAACCGACTTAAATTAATAACTGTCACTTTATTCTTAAGTAATCAAAGATTCAATAAAACTAAGGAGACTCCTAAGGCCCCTCTTCCAACTGCACGGAAAAAGTATGGCAGGGGCAGCAGAAGAAAAAAAATGTTAAGAAAACTTACAACTTATGTTCACATACTTACTCTGAGCCTGCAGCCATTTCCAAGTAAGAAGTATCTGCTGTGTCAACCCCCAACGGGATCACTATGCTCATGACGTTCGTTTCTGATAAATTCGATTACTACGGAGTCCTATGCATTGGTATCCAAAACACTGGGGCATGCCAGCCACAGTGCTCATTGCAAACATCTAAGTGCATCCACAAACCCTGTTAAAAACAACAAAAGAAAGCAGAAGATTGAGTCAGTTCACTTTAAAACCAGGAAATTTTACATCACATGTTTTTTAACAAAATAATCACTTTTATCTGTCACAATGATCTCCTCAGTTTTATTTTACACAAGCAAAAGGAAAACATTCTATCTTCTTCAAAAGGTAACTTCAAATACACTTATTTTAAGAGTGTAATGATCTTAAAGACTGAAAATATAACAAACTGACAAAAATAATCCTTTAAATCAGTGAATGAAAGAAAATAAAATCATTACATTCAGTGAGGTGACAAAGACTCACTTGATGGCAGACTCACTGAACGCAAAGTACATCTGCCTACTGCTCTGTGCTGACAGAGCCTAGTTGCTGTACCTTTCAATAACCCTGCTTACAGAATTTTTCAAGTATTTCTCAGCATTCTCCACTTTTGTTTTGCACTTGGAAACAACAAAACAAATAAAAAACACCAAACAAACCCACACAATGTTCTATGTCCCTAAGACTAAGGATTTCAAAAGAAACTATGTCATAACTTCCATTATTTTTTTAAAACCAAATCATTCTAATGATTTGCAATAGTAATAGAAAACAACTTCCACCCCATTTTAACAGACCATCATCAGAAGATATACCCACTGGGTGCCACTGCTAGAAGTAATTTTTTTTTAAAGTAGTAAACTAAAAAGCATCAGTAGCAGCTTTTGACTGTAGAGCAAAGCTGCAATTCACTTGACTGTCAAAAAGTGCACGCAACAATCCTACCTGTATGCCAGTTACTCCTTGTCTCTCACTCACTGAGTAGGACAGAACACCCAACCAAGTCTAAGAGAGATATACATAGCACCTCAGCTGTCCCTATTCACAGATCAGTAAACTAATGCACCTTTATAGACTAATCCACAAGTTACTAGGCAATTGAAGCAAAATATCCCAAATCCGCAGTAGCTGCATAATGCCTAAGTGCAAACTCCTCCCAGAACATCAGAACTTCAAGAACACAGACCACTTCGCAATGAAGCACATACAGTGCCTAATAAATACACTTCTCCCATCTGACAAAGTGTAGTATCTTAGCTGAAGTCTCCAAAAGCCCAGCAGTTTTGAGATGAACATATTTTAACACACTCATCCTTGCCAAACACTAGACTGCCAAGAAAAAAACACCTGACGAGGCTGCAGTGAAAAATGGGGCACTTAAAAAAGGGAAATCAGACAAGCACTGTGGACTTAAATCTGAATTTGTTTCTGTTATTGATAAAGTGAGGATCTTCAGGATGATGCAGTGGCATCTACAAGGTATCTCTAAGGCATGAGCTGGCAGCAAGTTTTCATCTAACTTCTTAAAATTTATCTCACCACTGAAGTTTGACGATTAACATCAAACATCTTGGCATGCTCTGAAGTGCCTAAACCTCATTCTCCCTCTAGACAGCAGAAGTTCTGTCTTGGTCCCATTACACAAGTCACCAAATACAATCAACTGGAAAGCAATCAGGCCATTGGGTTATCTCACCTTCCTCATTTAAACACTGAGCATTTTCCTATCAAATACCACAAATGTCAAATTGTGTCACTAGCTATGCATAAAATTTAGGGGAAATCATACCATTTTCAAGAATATGCATGAAGAAAAGCCTGTTAAGCCAAAAGCAGGTACAGAATATTATTATTAGCAGGCATAAAAGAAATCACAAGCACCCATTTACAGTTTAAGTGACCACTCAATTTTGGCACCACAGTTTACTCAGAATAGACCCTTGAATAGCATCATCTACAGCTTACAGAAAACATCAACTTACCATCTTACTCTCCTAAAAAAAAGTAAAAAATTTATATTAATTCCTACCCAATAATTGAAAGGAAACCATCAACTTAGTCCACACAAATCTGTCATCATAGGTTAAGGGTTGTTCCACTGTCATCAGCACCTCTGCTAACAAATCATCACCATAACAGATTTTATGCTTGCTATTACATAATTCTGAAAACCAGTTTTTGTGTGTTTCTAAGTAGGTCTAAAAGACATCATGGACACCACTGCTGGGATCATGATCCTCACTTAAGATGTTTCTCACACTTAAAACCGATTCTGGTGGTGGCATAGTTTTTCCTAAGTGAATGTTCTTCAAACACTTCTGACCAGGTAGAGTAACAACTGGAAATGAATGTAGGCAAAAATGCCTGGGAGGCTGATGGAAGTGAAGAATCTGCCTTAGACAGCTGCCTCATGGGCTATGACATCTGCAAACCTACATAAACAAGTAAGGCTACCCAGTATATTCAAGTGACCCTCACTGTCAACACAGAAAGATGCGGTTAACAAATCTGACAATCAAGTGAAATTTGTTTGGATCTTTTAAGTAAGGTGGAGGAAAAGAAGAGCACTGTGTGTACGTTTTTAGAGCTATGTACAAATAGAAAATTAATTGCTAATGCAGGGTACAAATAATGCCATCATCTCCTACCAAGCAAATGCATCACCACTCTTGTACAGAAGGAAAAAAAAAAGGGGGGGAGGGGGGCAGAGCCAAGATAAAACTTCTTGCCTCCTGCAAGCAACTGAAATACGGCATTAAGCCTTAGTCAGAATTCACTCAAAAATTCTGAGACTAATCTAGAGGGAATAAAATCAGAAACTTGAATTAAAATTTACTTTGTCAACAGCGTTAAAGAGAAGTTGTTTCACCTAAAAGGAAGCAGAATATGATTGTAATACCACGTCACTATTATTTACCACCTGAAATTTTCAGGTCTTCACTACACTCACAGAAGTGCAAAACCCTCCAATGCTCTTCCTCTGCCTAGCGTCAAGGGGAAACAACGCAGTCTCCAGCTCACAATACCTACACAGACAAATTAACTCAAACAAACACAGTTCATTATTTATTAGTAGCAATCCTCAACAAATGCCCACCATGGCAACAAGGAAGACCCAGAATAAATTCATTATACCATGCCCACTTATTTAACAGAACTGTGACCTTACAGGCCATCCAACCATGAACTCGCCAGTGACGTCAGATTTGGGATGAAGAAAATCTTGTCATGACACACTAAAATATTCCCAGCATTTTTACTGGATTATACTACAAGAATTGTTAAGTTCAGAACAGAAAGTAACGTAACCACTGGAGACCTTTCTTCCTTACCCATCTTAAAAGTGATTGCTTATCCTTTGAAGCTTGATATTTAGATGAGTCATAAAAATACTACCTGCTATCATAATACAGCACTTCCCAGTTTCTGCAAGTACCTATCTACTTCAAATCATTATTCTTTCACAACTCTGACAATCTGTCACCCATGGCTTTTAAGAAACTGTTTTCATAGGTGTATTTCATCTAAATAGCTGGCCAGGAGGTGTGAAGGGTGCTAGAGAAGTCTGCCTACAATCCAAGAAGATTCTACACACCTTACTGTTTAATAAAGTCTTTCTTCAAGCAGTACACTAATTTGAAAATTAGAAAGATCACACTGGTTCATCCAGTTAATTTTAGGGTCATATGGTTCAAAGACACTATATAAAAACTGCTGGTCCAATGATCAGCACCTCTTTGGGTAAAGCAGCCCATCTACTATACCTCAATCTCAACAGCAGAGGCCCCCCAATTTTGTTAGGGTCCACTCTACTCTTTTACTGACAATACACTGTAAGCTTTGACAGAATTTTGGCAATTTCTTAAATTCATCAGATTTTCTTCATTATCATCCTACCAGCACAGCTTTAATGTATGAAAACACATTCCTTATTTGAAGAAATTTTGCTTTTATTTAATGGCAGTTAAAAGGTTTATCTTGCCCTAATAATACAACTTTTATCAGGGGTGGAGGGAGGGGAGAACAAAACCGAAAACACACACTAAGCTACTTTTGTTCAATCTGGTTAAAGCTTTTATCTTATGCAAGATCAACCTCCTGCAAGGAACCTATCACACCTCACCATTCAATCACATTGGTTTACCTTTTCTATGGCAGCTCCTGTTGTCTCAGGAGCTTTCTGACTTAACAGCCATATCTAGTCTAAAACATTTGAAGTCTCGCCATACTTCTCATGATCTTCTTCATTTATGATACTAGAACAACTTTTTTAAATGAATTGTGCTCTAACAACAGAAGTGTAAGAGCACAATACATTCCAGATTATTGATGCATGGCTTTGTACAAAGAACATCATTTATGCATTAAACAAGAGAAAATAACTTACATATTATCCCTGAGGTATTCCACTTATCCAACATCATTCTGTGGTCTAACAAAGACCACATGCTTCCTTTCTGCTATGTCCTTTTAAGATCAATTGTGTGACAGCAGAACTAAAAACTTCACTTTTTCCCCAAGTACATGGAGGGAAGAAGAAAATAAAATACAAAGGGCTCAGCTCCTGAATCAGAAAGTAAATGGGTAATCTCCTGAAATTACATCTCTATTTTTGAACCTAATGCTACAGAGTCCAAACATTCAAAATGAAATCCAGTTGCTATAATCAGATGTTGGCAGAAAGGCACTCCAGGCCTACTTTATCAGCGTGTCTTTTTTTCCCTTCCTTCCACTTGCTTCTTGTAGGACCATCAAAAGATACACAGAACAGTTTCGGGAAATGAGCAGATGACGGATCACCTAGACAGAAAGTACACTTGAAAAATAAGAGCTTGAAGTCTAGCCAGGCTGTCCAGATGACTTCAACAAGGTTTCATAATCCTAGCTATCAATCATCTAAGTGTCAACAGCCCAGACAAATTCTTCCATGGCATTTTCCATGTCACTTTTTGTTTCTTTTGTTTTTTTGTTGGGGTTTTTTATGGGGTTTTGTTTGGTTTTGGGTTTTTTCCCTAAGAAGGTAGGAAAACTGATTTTTTAAAACATTTAACTACTTGCATTTTCTTTTATAGATTCAGAAACTGAGTTCCCAGTACTTACATTCAAATAGAAAGCATCAATATAAATCTGATCAGAAAACTCTGACTTACCTTTATTTTTATTAATCATGAAGCATATTTTTCAAGCCAGAAAAAACCAAACAGTACTGGGAACAGTACAACTCACATGGTTATATGCCATACTGGTAGCTCACCTCTGCAAAATATTTAACCTTTTTTAAGGGTGAGGGAAGAGGAAATAGGACTAAGCAGGCTGTGAGAATCTCTTCAATAGGTACAAGAATACTAAAGCTCTCATCTGGGAATGCAAAGCTTCATAACAATCAAAGATAAGAGGTTGCAGCACCACCACCATTTCTGCCTTAATGATAAAAAACCTATGCAAAAAATAATGTATCAAGATAATATCATATACTTATTACAATAAGGTGGGGTATTTTGTTTGCTTAGGGCTTTTTTTACATTCAGATTTACCCCTAACATTACAAGAAAACAAGAGGGAGGAGGGGGAGAGAAATCTGGTTGTACTATTCTTCTTAGTATATCTGACAGCTTTTACACAGACATTGTCATTGTTCCTTGTCTCTGCTTCCCCATAAATCAATTTCTACGTTCTACTGTCATGTGCTAGATACTGAAGACAAAAAGCATTTAACAGTTAGGGAAAAAATCCACTATGAAAGTTAGGAACAGAACTCAAAACAAGGTGCAACACAACATTGTTTTCTAATTTATAAAGGGACATCAGTGAAATAAAAGTTTACAATTAAATTCTTTTTTAGCTCAAATCAAAAATTTTTTCCTGTACCCAAAGCAATACACTAATTTTGGCAAGTTGATCACTAAATCAGTTCAAGTTTCTCACATCACTAGGCGTTACAAAAATATTGAGGTTTTTTGTTCCTGTTTTTAGACTTCAATATACACCTGAAGCTCTTCAAAAATTTCTTATAGCAACTGCCTCCCAGCCACTACCTGCTGACAGTTACAAGATAAATGACTTTCAGATTTTATATTGATGCATGAGACTTTATGATTCTATGATCCTTAACTAATGTCACTGCAGAAAGGTTAGATTACTATACTATGCCTAGTCTGCATCTTCAAGGTCTATACACAAAATACAAACATGGAAAAGGTGAAAGTGATGATTTACCCATATTTAGTAAACTAAGTAACTGAGAATAATTATCACTCCTGAACATCTGAAAAGTTATAGCTTGTGTTACCCAACTAAGAGAAACAGGCAGTTCACCCCATGTTTAAACACCTGAGAACTAGTACAGAAAACGTCCTCTTTTTGCTAAATCTGCTAAACTTAAGAGTACCAGTAACTCCACTCCCTCACATCCTTTAAATACGGGGGGGGGGGGAAAGTAACAATTTCCTGGAGCAGTATTTAAGTGTCAGAATACACACAGTATACACATGAAGATTCATTTTTAAGGGATCTGCAAAAATCCAAAGGAATTAACTTGAAGCTTACTGGAACAAGCACATGAAATTGCTGAAATAAAGTGATTTGTACAGTCTATTTTCCGCTTGTGCATGGACAGAGGAAGAAGAGGAAGGGTACAGAATTTATCAGATTTACAGATAAAAATGATTCAGACACAAAATACAAAAACTAGTCATATGACAGTCTTAAGTCAGGCAAGACATTTTAGTTCAACCAGCACATGATGCTGTCTGGTTGTACCTTCAAGTCAATTTGAATGTAAAAATAACCTGCCAGTACTCAAACAGCACTAAGCCCAAACCAAAAATACAACTTCCACTGGCTCCCAGTAGAAAATTTATGCTACTGTGGGTCCAGGTTGGATCCAGAGAGTCATACAGGATCACTCTGAAACTAACTACAGTTTCCCATGTCAACATGGGAAGGCAGGACAGAATGACTTCCAAGCTCACACTGATGCCTTCAGACCTCTGCGGACTCCTGCTGATCTTAGTGTCAGTGGTTCATATAAGTCATCTCAGTAACAGACAGATGACCAAAAGGTAATATTTTGTTTGCTTTTCTTACCACATCAGGAAGTAGGGTCTACGAGGTGTGCTGCTGCCTTCCTTTCCCTTAAAAATGTTTGGTTTGTTTGGTTTTTTTATAAAGGAAGGTCGGTAAGAACATATTTGAAGTACTGATACTCAATACAGCACACAGGAATGCATTTATGTACCCTAAAAATCAGGATACCAAAACAAGCCTACTACATACACTGAAAGAAGGGAGAAACAGAATATAAAGGACAAACACTTAAAAACATCTTCTATGCCTAAGTTGCCTTTTTTTGAGCACACAATCTAAACATTCTCCTTTTGCCTCCCTCCAATTACATCATATGTGTATACACATTTTGCAATCATTAGCAGAAGCAATTCTTGTCATGCTGTAAATTCCTTCAGATTTACAGGCCAACAATTTAACCTGTTGTCATGGGAACCACCCTTCCCACAAAGAAATGCAGAAAAATGGACCTAAGAAAAGTCGATACACCTATGCCCTAGCACAATCTATACAGGAAAAACCCAAGTAAAAATGCACCTATCAATATAATATGTTGTAGTTCACAAATCCAGTGTGAAAACTCCTGTCCTGAACTGTCACAGAGCCAACAAACCGAGCTTTCCCACTTGGCTTCCCTGCTAACAATTTTTTTTTTATTTTTTTTCCTAATGAAGGGAAGGAGTTTACAAGAGAAAAGAGAGGAAAACAGTAACAAGATTTTACTTAAAAAAAAAAAATAAAAAAAAAATGTGTATTTTGCTAAACTTCTGTTTTCTACTACTGCTCTGAGCACTCCTGTCTTCTCCATACAATAGTTAGGTTACTTGAAAAACTAGTGATAGAAAGTGACATTTTAAGGCTATACTCTAGATATCCTTCAAATGATGAACTGTTCTGTGCACTGTGTGCATATATATGTATACATATGTATTAACACACAAATCTGGAAAAAATATATGCAGTGTATATATACAGATGTAGCATAAACACCTATCAAAGTAATCTGAACATTTATTTATTGCTGCCTGTTTCTAAGGCGATAACACATCTTTCTTTAATCAGACCTAGAAGCATAATACACAAATAACTGACTAACCTTACCCACAAGAAGTTCTTTCTCTGCTTCCCTCAACACGTTCCACCATAGTACAGATTTTGGCAAGAGATTAGGAGGGAACTCCAACTTCCAAATGTTACACCACTGCAGTTGCAGTATGAAGTACACAGGCTTGGAAACAGCTGTAAGTCCAAATTCAGACCTTTGCTACTGTTTGCTGCTCTCTATGGTAACCTAGCAGATAAATTAGCAGCCTACTTCAAATTTGTGACAACATAAAAAAGGATAGTAGGTAAAAATAAGACAGCAGGCACACTCAAATACAATATATACATTAAGACCAACTCCTATTAATCACACAGGAGATACAACTTGTATTAAAAAAATCTGGTTTCTTTTGTATTTGTAGTTTGTGTTCTAATATGCCCACTGACCTAATGCCCTCTATATCCCTCTCATAGCAGCACCTTCCTCATCACAGTATTACCTGGTCCTCGCCTCTGCCACAAACCCTTCATCAACAACCTATGCCACCCACACTGACTGACACCGTCAGCAGATAGGTCCATCTCACCTTCTTCTCACAGGCCCCACAAGCCAATTTAAAAAAAAAAAACCAATAAAATACCTGCTATGGCTGGTTTGGAGTTACACACAACAGATGCCTAAAACCATGCCTCTTCTCCCAGAAGACTGCGTATAGCCCTTTTTCATCTACTTCTGGATTTTCATTAAGCTTCAGAGATCTCAAGGGTACCAATCTCCTATTTCTATCAAATTTTGGCTGTGGGGTTTTTTTTGGTCTTTTTTAAGTTACTGGTTGCACTGACAGAGACCTAGTGCTCGTAAGACTAACTTAAGAAAAACAGCTATTACAGCCAAACTACTACAGTGTAAGGCTCCTCCTCCTACTTTTTTTTTAATCCAGAGCCAATATAGAGTAAGACCAAGTCTGGTGAAGTAAAGAGTTCATTACCAAACTTACAAACATCCTGATACAATAAATACAGGACTTTACATTCACAAAGACCTCAGTCAGGCCTAGAACAACAGGCAAACTTCACGAATTGGTCTTGAGTTTGGGATCTAGAACGAAGATGTAAGAAACCCTGCCTCCTCCATGGTATTAAAGATTCATGCATAAAACCCCTCAAGTTTCCATCATGCAAGTATCAATTCTTCAGTATACAGATCATTACATGCATTACACCGAGTGGAAAGCAAGCTGCCCTTTTAAGTATAAACCTAGAATCACACAGCAGTAAAGTTTCTGCCACACAGAAGAGCTAGTTTCCACTGGCCATAGGCTATCTTCCCTTTACTATCTGCCCCAAGAGTACTGCTCTTGCGTGTTCCTGAAGTAGTAATGGAAAGCACTCTCTCTTCCTCGGGTATTTATGCCAGTCCATTAAAACATGGATGACTTCCCCTTACCTCTTCTCTCTCTTCACTCCTCCTTTTCTTCTCTCAGTGGAAGTTAGACAAAATATGAGACTAGGAAGAGAAAAAGAATGAGTGGTAGAACAGAAATAAAGGTAAATGCAGCTCCAGAAACAACAAGAATTAGTTAATTGAATAGAATGATCAGAGAAGCAGTAAGCAGGATTATACAGAACAACAACATATTACAGATTGGCAAGTTTTTATTTACAGAAATCAATTTCCAAAATCGAAAATTAACTGCCAATGACTTGAGGTCTCTAATTTTGCAAGCACCTGCTATACTTCTTAGAATAAACCACATGCAAAAAGGCCTAGCCATTCAGAAGTTACTATTTGAGTGGGAGAGTCAATGAATTGCAAAATACAAGACAAGTAGAACACGTGAAGAGTAAGAGAAAAGAATACTTCTTCATTGCAAAATTGCTTATTGCTTGGACAGGTATTTACTAGCTACCTAACTTCAGTGTATTACACTGCATCACTCAGAGATGCAAAACTCCTTTAAACAGAAATCTGAAGGTTAAGAAAACAAAGTAGTTTCTCATTAGAAACATCTGGACTTCAAGTCAGTCTTTATATCAGCTGTTTACTACAAACATTTGGCTCCATCTACCACAAAGTGGTAAAGAACTGCTGATTAAACTTACACAAAATGCCTGTATGTGACTTACCAATTATTCTCCAATAAAACATTATTTACTCCTGTTACCAAAAGTTATTTTTATAAACATTTCAAAATATAAAGTGTTTCTCCCAAGTACATACAGCCCATATTCTGTAAGAATACTCCATAAAGGCTATTTCTTCTTTGATTAAATGTAACAGCATACCTCATGGTGATTCAGTTACTTAGAAGTCTAAATTCTAAGGCCCAATATTCCTCCCAAGAACAAGTCTTTTTTTTTTTTTTTGGGGGGGGGGGGGAATGTGGCTACAAATACATATTGGTATTGCCTTCAACAATCTGAATATTTTGCTGACTTCATGCAATCAAATAAAATAATACTTTTTTTTTTTTCTATGCTGCTTAATTAAGACTTGGGAGCCTACAGTAATTATTAGCTACCTGCTACACAAGAAGTAAATTCTTTTGGCTTATTTGAAGTCTGACATTTCAGGTAAGCAGATTTCTATTCTGGTATGTTTTCACTTAGATTCCAAAAACTAGTTCCCCTGTTTTATCAGAGGCATTTTACTTACATGAATAGCACAACAGCACTATTACTTTTACTTGTGGAAGCAGTTTGCAGACATTAACCTGTTAGTTATGCCTAGGAATCTAAACACAAGCAAGTTGGAATGTTGCACTTTTTCAAACAGAAATTTAATTCTTTCTAGCAGTTGGAAGAACTCTTTATGTAATTTTAACTACAGTTCAACCTGAACTATATTTCTTGGTAACAAATTGGCAATATTCCAGCGCTACTAAGATTTTGGGAGGAAGAAGGCTAGAAGGGGTGAGGGAACAGACGGAAGGGACTATGTCATGTTCAAGGACAACCAAAAAAAACATACAAAAGTTTAAGATCATAAGATCCTTCCTACTTTCAAGAAAAAAAATTTCCTTTTCGATTGCCATTATCTAGCAACACTGATTCACGCTAAGAAACTGAAATCCTATGCATTTGTAAATTTGTACCTTTGAGTTTTCAAAGAAGATCTCAGTACGTATTTTTAATTGTAATAACAAAAATATGAAATACATCATCTTAGAATAAACACAACCAAGAAATTCTGCCCAGCAATGGAAGCACAAAACACAGCTTACAACTTTCAACATTAATGCCATGAAGAAGAAGAAGAAAAGATGCAGAGTTTGTCTTTTATTTGTCTTCCCGTACAGAAGATGTTATTGGAGAGTAGGAGACAGGAAAATGAACATAATAAACACCAACTCTACAATAATTCATAAAAATGCTACATAATGATATTAAATAAGATTCCCATAAAGTGCAGCTATCTTTCTACCCTAAGCAAAAAAAGTAGCTAAATTGCAAAAGCATCTCAGGGAGGAGCATTATAACCAGGTAAAATAACTACTGTATTGTTCATCATTTACTTATATAAGTATCCACATTTCTTCCTTAGTTCTAGAAACTGGTTTAGAAACATCTCTCAATACCTTCCTCAAAAAAAGCTATAAATAAGTTGCTGTAATTCTCAGGTCTTCGCCTTCAGTTTAAGCAGAACCTACTAAAAAAACATTCCTCATTTGAAAAGATTCTTTAAATCAACAGTTAAGACAGGATTAATTGTCTGGACTTGGAATGTTATCTGTCTTATGATACAGTTTTTAACACAGCCCCATTATAACCATACTAATTAGGAGTTAGCTCATTTTGTCCACTCAAGGCATGTTAAAAGCACCACCTACTGCTAAAGAAAAAAAAGTATCTTTAGACCTAGTCAGAAGAGTTAAGAGTAATGAACACCAAACCAAATTAAATATTCAGAGCTCTTCAGGGTAAAATATACAAACCTACCATCCTGCATGCATTTAAAATTCTCACTTTGTAAATACAGGATACTAATTTCATTACTTTCTATGACTGATGAAATAACCAACAATGGGCAACAGATAACAGACCCTTCTCCTTAAGTACAACAGTGTCATTAAAATCTAGTCTTATCACCCTGTCTTTGAACTTGATGGCAATTTCTTTTTGAGATAAAGATATAAAAGTGAATGATTACCCAGACTATGATGGCATAAAACACAAAACACATGAAAATCAAATAAAAAGCTTCTATAAACCTGAGCCTGCACTATGATGTTTCAGTATCTACACCTACAGAAAACATTTACTTAAAACTAAATTCTAAAACTAGGACCAACAGTATTTTGTCATTTCTATACTTTGCCTGACTTGCAAAACTGGTCCCTCGCAAAGCTCATCGAAGTTTTACAACAGTGTATCTCCATCTATGCAGTGTATGAACTATCACACGGAAGGAGACATAGGACTCTTCCAATAAAATATGTAAAACTAACATGCGCATTTTACTCACACAGGATACAATCTGTGTGCTACTTCAATATATGCTTTATCTGTATTTCTGAAACACATAATTTGAGCAGGCACTGTGATTTACCATAGTTTTTGCCACATATTTTCCTTTTAAAAATAAAAAGAACACTTCAGTCAGACACATTAAAAAAATGCTCTGTAAAACAGAATTTTCTTCAAAGGCTTACAGATAACCTTAATTGTTAAAATTTTATATAAATCATCAGAGCTTCAAATCTTGCCTGTCTCATTAATACCACAATAAGATTTGGAAGAGGAAATAAAAATAACTGCAGTATCTCCTAGCAAGTACATAAAACCTTCACAAGGTTTCTTTTATATAACTTGCTTGTTATGCCTTAAAGGTAGCAATAGTTTTGTCCCTGAAAACAACTATAGCAGGTTTTTTGTAGTAGGAAGGTCATGAGCAGAATTTTGGCTCCTGAAAGATTAGATTAACTTTTGTGGGTGTGATCCTTTGGTTAGGAAGAAAATGTGAAAACCGGTGTAGCTAGGAATATTCATCTTGCACCATTCAAAAACTCACTACAATTAGTATCTTAACTGACCCAGAATTTGGAAAAAATAAAAACTTGGGGTTTGGTTTTGTTGGGTTTTTTTTTTTTTCCCCTCTGTTAATCCACATTTTACATATGCTAGAACTTCTTTTTTTCTCCCCCGAGATGTCTTAAGTCTCATTCGCAGCAATAAATCAAAACTACTATTTACACAGTGGAAACATTTAAACACTGTACCTGTTCCAAAAACACTGTCCAACAAAATTTGCTTTTGAGAGATTTACAAATGCTCGTCTGTATGGAAGTCACAAGGCCAATAACATACATGGACTTCCTTAGCATTTCTCCAGAAGTCTGAATTTTATTCTATATCTTCACTAATCTACCCTCTCCCATGCAATTTTGTTAGAATGTTATACAAACCCAACAAAATAATTTCATTAAACCTTCACTTACTATTATTTGTTTAGAACAATGCCACGATTCTACAATTACATACACCGCTCCTTAACTAAGTCCCACAAATGACCCTTCCTAAAATGAGTATTAGCATGCACACAAAATTAGACTGCCCTTAAATGCGAGATCAGGACTAGAGACATTACACCTTTCAGTGTGACACCAATTTCTGTACTTCTGTTGCTCTCCAATGGAATATTAACAGTTGTGCGTGCTGAAACTGTACCAAAGATATGAGGCAATGCAACTCCTAAAAGTAATCTGAATTGTAAAGCTAAGAAGAACTTTCCCTAGATAGAGTCTAAAAAGACAGTATTATTTCCCCTCTATTTCCCAAATGGCAAAAAAAGCTCACCCAAAAGGCTAAGTGAGAGTTAAGGAGATTTTTTCCTTCAGATATGAAAAGCTTGAAGACACATAAGTGCTTTCAGAACTGCAGCCTGTATTACTGCATTTGTAACACCATGTTTGTAAGTCAGAAATGTCTGTCCGTCCTCTTTCAAGAAGTTTGTATTAGTTTGGTTTTTTTTTGGGGGGTGCTATTTTGTTTTTTATTAATATACTTTAACATATCAACATCAATGGAGTTTAAAAAAAAGAAAAAAGTAGAATTTCCTTTGTAACATTGTCTCCTTAAAACAATCACAGATCAGTTTTTACAAATGGAGAAACTGAGTCACAAAGGCAAACTGACTCACTAAAACTCATACAGGAAAACCCGGGAAGATCTCAAAATTCCCAAGAAGTTCTTAGTGCATAAATCTGTGATCTGTAAGGTAAGCAGTAAAACTCGTGTATAAGCATTTCAATCTTTGGGTTTACTTCACCACCTCCCCCCATCCCCACCTCACGAACACTTTTTGTAAACTGTACAAACTTATTTTAATCTTGATCTTGAGTTAGATGTCTGACTGAGAACACAACTGAGGCCATGAAGTTGGACTGCAGAGTTGTGCAGCCCTCTAAATCACGTTTAAAGAGTTATTCACAAGAACGGGAACTTCAAACCTAGGGAGAGGGAAGAAACATGCAAAAGGTTTCCAAAAAGGCCCACACATATGCTGTTTAGAATGAATGCCATTAACTTACTTTTTAATAAAGTAAGTAAAATATGGTTTATTAAAAACATAAAACCTATACAAACAAGGGAAGTATGATGGGAGCATGCATTACTAGACTATTAATGCATCACTTGGTGGTTGAAATTGCTCAGTCTTTGGCCTCAAAACACATGAAAGGCATGCATTAACAGCACTCTCAAAGTCTTACTATCTTATTGTTCAACTCCAAGTATAGCTTAAACCACACATCAGTGCTTCCAAATGATATCAAAATTAAAATTTTTTAGAGACTGAAGGCAGCTTTGCCATTTCAATACCTCACTTTCAGTTGTTTAAATCCAGAAGGTTCCAAAGCTATACTAGAATAGGAATTTGTACCTCATTCAACCAAGGACAAGATTTTAAAAAGGCACACACACAAAAAAGTAGAATTTTTTGTTGTTGCTGCTGCTTAGAACATCCCAGTTTGCAGCTTCTATAGTTTGTATCAGAGTACACTACACCAACCACCAAATAATAAATCCTGTGACCTCCCCTCCCCCCACTCAAACATATTTATAGTGGTGATACTAAAAGGTTCATATTTCATTTAGGAAAAAAATAGAGGTTAGGAACTGCACTTTTCCTCACTATTTGTATGTGTATTACCACATATGTGATTTATACAGCAATATACTAAATAAATGGAAGGGGAAATAAATGTAATACCAAGATTACGTGGCGGAAGAAAAAATTCTGTGTCTCAATAAAGTAACAGGTTATTATCTCACACGGATTATTCCTGTAAATATAAAGTTCTTTTAGCATTCTTCAACTATCAATACATGGAATTACTACCCTGATGGCCAGTAAAGGTATTTCCTGGAAGGTGAATGACATTCACAAATGTGATTCCGCAAAGAATTTAGCTGACTGTTTTAGTGATCTTAATCCAGTAGTTATTTTGATAAATATTATGCTTTTATGTCATTAATAAGATGGACACATGTATGGTATCCATCACAAACACAGGAGCTTTTCCAAATTGTTAAACCGACATGCATACTACCTTACAGCAACCTATACACACCCCTCAAAGAAGCTGCTTCAGTCAGTTGCCGCTTTCCACCCCCCTTTTCCCCGACAAGAGTGGTCTCGTTCACTCGCCTTTCACACGCATAACCAATAAAATTAATCAGCTGGAACACAGCATTTTTAAATCGCAGTAAAGTCAAGAGACATTTTGTACATTATTTGAAGGGAACAGTCTTTTCATTTAAACATAATAAGACTCTTAATATGCTGCAGACAAACGCACTGCATGGGGTGTGGAGGACCCGAGCTGATTAGATTACCACAACATCAGCCTGAGGCCGCCATTTTTAGAATCTCTAAAGGACAAAAGAGGGAAATTAAAAATATTGCTCCACATTTTTTGTAAAGTAACTTTAAAAGTATAGCGATGATAGCCAATTAATCATGCATCACAAGTACAGCCATAGATATCTCTCTCTTTGATCTGAGCCCTGAATAACAAAAACCTTTCGTTATTATTCCTTTAAGATACTGTAAATAAATAGGCTAAAACATTCCTGTATCTAGATGCAGTACTAAACTTCTGCTTTTAACGACACGTAGCCTGTACCATTTTAGGGACTTCAGGGCTTTCAGCCACCACACATTCCCTAATGGCTGAGCATGGGGGAATACAGGACCTTTATAATCAGGCTATATTATGTTTCTCTACCCTATTTAGCACTATACAGTGAAGCGTTTGTTTCCCCTGCCCTGTGTCTGCAGCAATAGTGTCTACTCCACCAATATTTATCTCTTTCGGAAAGAGACTGAAATAAGCCACCCAAAGAACGCGAACGCTGGCTGCAGAAACTGAAGAGAGAAAGGGATGCACCAATATAACTACTTACACCCTCAAGAAAGGGGGTGGAGAGAGTGATCCCCTTTTAAATAGGCACAGAAACTCTTGAAGACTGCTTTCCGTTCGTCCAGGTTACACCACGAGAGGAGATATTAGCACGGAGGGAGGAAAGGAGGCGGGGGTGTGGAAGGCAGAGAGATTAGGCCTATAATGAGCCATTTTAGTACCACAAAGCAAAAAAAAAAATACAGGATGGAGAAAAAGGTTTCCCATAAGCTTCAGCAGAACTCAATACGCAGTCCCAATAACACACAAACCCAGTCTGAGAAACACCAGTTTAAGGAAGCGTATGTTGTCACATAATAGCCTCTTCTGCCTCCTTTTCCAATCATAATGCATAAATCTGGCGTAACTGCCAAAAAATTCTCCTCAGCTCCTTCAGTTACAGTAACCCGCCATATTCACAAGATATAGCGACAGCCTGCCATTTTTTAACCAAATCCCACAAAAGAAAAAACATATTCAAGGCAACTTAAGCAGAATTTAAACATATTTCAGGGTGGGAAGGAGTTATACTCGCACCGAGGTTAATAATACGTTCCCATCGCATTTCACTCCCTTTTTGCCACCCCCATCCCCCTCCCCAAAGCACACACAACAGAATATGCTGATAATAACCCAAGACTCACCTGTAATGGTCACAGGCCAGGCAGCAGGACCCCTCAGCTGAGCCCCTTCTCTATCCCAACCAAAACAATGCAAAAACCCCACTGCGGATATCCCTATCCTAGGCAGGACTGAACCCTCAGCAGACTCTTGTAAAAGAAAGAAAAGGAAAGAGGAGACCCCCCCTCCCCCCGAACCTAGCTCAGTGCGTAGAACCCTACGGGGACCAGCTCGGAAGCACCTTTGCCTTGGGACCTGTGTACAAACCCCACTGCCGCCGCTGCTCCCGTGCCTCCCTCCTTTCAGCCTCCTACGCTCCCTTCTATGTCACTGCCTCTCTCTGGGAAAATGGCGTCCGCTCTCCCCTCCCTCCCCCTACACGGGGCTCCCCAGCCCCGCCTGGCAGGGGCAGGGTTACCAAGGCGAAGCCAAATCGCCGCCATTTTGCTTATGGGCTTGGAGCGCAGCCTGTGCCCGCCGAGCCCTCAGTGTCCATTTTGCAACCGCACTTTGCATGTTACGCTGGGCGGCCCGAACAGTCTGGGCGCGGCCGAGACACCAGACTGCGGCAGGGGCTGGGCAGGGGGGCTGTGTGGAGGGAAGTAGGGTAGGAGAGGAGGGGCGGCTGCAGCTGGGGCTGGTGCCGGGGGCGATCCGCAGCCCCGGAGGCGCAGACGGCGGGGGAGGGGCGGCAGCTCTGTCCCAGGCTGTTGTGGGACCGAACGAGGGCGGGAGAACGTCTGACTCAGAACTGCGCGCTCTCAGGCGCAAACGCCAGAGCTCCCTTCTCGCCTGCTACCCCTCCCCAGCTCCGGCTTCCTCCTCATGACCGTCGTTGCTCTCAGCGTACCAATGCTTCATGAGTCTCAACCTGAGGAGTAACAAAGTACGCGATAAGCCGGGCAGACCCGCTGGATCTCACACAGGCAGAGGAACTTGCTTGAGGGGCGGAGAAGAGGGGGGCGAGAAAGGGGATGGAGCGGGAGCTTTGACTGAGGTTTTGACTGAAGTTCTCCTGTCAGACACTTACGCTGAGAATTTTCCCCGAAGTGTTTAAGGCTTGCATATAAGGCAAGTGAGAGATGCTTTTCTTAAAGTGAGTGGGAAAGCACTAGCTGAAGGTATTTTCGTTTCTGCAAGGAATGAGAGGAGCAGTGAACGAGCCCCGTTTCCCCTTCAGGGAACGGCACTCGGGTAGCAGGTATGGTCTGTTTTCATCCGGACCAGCGGGAGCTGGAGAGGCGAGAAGCTCGCTCAGCATTTCAAGACAGACGCAGCTTCCGCCGTTTGTACCGAGCTCTTCTTTCCACCAGCTCCCGTTCTGCCCGCACGCCGCCCAGCGTGGCTTCGGCCCCTTCAGCGATACGGCTGATTGAGGGGAGGCGGCGGCTGGGGTTTCGTTCGACGCCCACCAGGGGCTGAGTGAGCCTCCTTCAGTGCGCAAACTCAGGGCACCAGATAAAAGCTGGGCTGGCAGCTCTTACTGTGCCTCGATGGAGCCGCCACAATCGGGTGACTGGAGAAGGAGTTAGCAGCGCCATAGACTAGCGTCCCCCCCACACCTTGGGCAGAGAGAGTTTGGGGCTCTAAACAGCTGCTGCTGCGGCAGGAGGGAGCCGAGGTGAAGGGATCTGCTAGCTGGTTGGACGCAGAGGAGGCTGCTGTAACGGGGCATTGAGTCTGAGGGAGGAGGGGGGGCGATTAAACGTCTTGTGATCATGGCGGAGTCTATGGGTATTTTTTCTTGTTTAACTCTTCTGTGCGTGTGTCTCTGTTTCTTCTCTCTCTCCTTAGGGCGCTTTGGCTGGGGCTGCTCGCTCGGGTTCTGCCTGTTGTTGCGCGAAATGGCGGCTGGCGTTTTGGTGGGTTTGGTTGTCGGTTTTTCTGTGCAGGGCTTTTTTTTTTTTTTAAACTCCTTCTCCTCCTCTTCCCCTCCCCCAACTCGTGCCTTGGCTGCGGCTCCGCGGCGTAGCGCGGCGGGGGCGAGGCAGGAGCGGGGAGGGAGTTGCGCGGGAGCCAATAACCAGGCCGGGCGGGCTAGCCCGGCGCGCCCCGATTGGCTGGCGCTGACATCATCCTGCAGCAGGGGCAGCCGCAGCTGGGCAGGGTCGGGGAGCTGCCGGGGGAGGCTGGTGCAAAGGGAGAAAACGGGCGCCATGATCCCAGCGCGAGGGAGGACGGCGCGGGCGGGGGACCCCCGGCGAGCCGGTGCACGGGAAAGCGGGTGTGGGCCTTGGCTTCTCCTTCCTGAACAGTGGCTGGGCTGTGAGGAGAGGAACGGGGGAAGAGTGAGCGAGGAGCAGCTGGCGCCTGCTTTTGTAACTGCGTCAGTACAAGATGGCGCAGGGTCTCCCTGGAGAGGGAAGGGAGTTGCACGTCCGCGAAGGTCATGTGACCGCGTTGCATTCCTGTGGGGTTTGGCTGCGGACCAAGCTGGCTGAGGCGGCGGCTGCGGCCCGGGAGAGTCCGCGCTGCCCTCCCTGCCCCGTCGCGGTGGTTCCTGTCTCCCTTCCCCCATTAACCTTATGCACGAGGGTGTAGCTGCCGCTGAGGAAGGTTCTCGCTTCTCTCTTTACTCTCCACCCATCTCCAGGGTGTAGCTGCTCTCGAGTGAAGCTTTGCATTCCGCCCCCTCTGCGTAAGGCTTTACCCACTACAAGGGAGAGTTCCCCCTCGGCACCTCCTTGCTCCGCCCGAGTGCGGGAGCAGGCGGTGCGCGGCTGGGCCGGCCGGGTGCGCTAACGCTAATGTCGTCGCTCACTTTGTGAACCAGAGCACTTTATCTGTAAGTTAGGTTCCCCGGAATCGTAGCGTTCTTAATGAGTAACTTGCCGAAAGAGTCGTTTGAAGAGATGTTTAAATGACCTCATTAAAACAGCTGAGGAAAACGTACAGGAGTTGTTCTTGTGATGAAGGTCGTCGTTTCCGGTGTTGCTTTGCCGGGGATACAGGGTGGGGGCCTGAGAGAAAGTCTGCGAGCTCTAAGTGATTATATTCTATTTGAACAGAGCTTCGTTATGGAGGAATAGATCGATATTGTGTTTGTGTGATGTTGGAGTCTGTTGTGGGAGTTGAGAAGCTTTTCTGTGGGGTAACGTAGTGTGTGTGTTGCAAGGTTAGGCCGTAGATGGCCTGCATCTGTAACAAGATTTTTAAGTATGTACTTAATACAAATGAAAACTACGGTGTGTGAATATTGTGAAGGTGCCCCACGTCTTACTTCATGAAGTTTATAGGCAAATGAACTTGTCACACAGGTCTGGGCAGGCTTGGAAGCTTGGCAAATAAATTTTCTGGGTCTATATTTCAGTACTCTGGTGGGGGTGGGAAATGAAAAATGTATGTTTTCCAATCCTAAAGCATTTTTTCTTTCAGGACTGCAACTTGTGATGTTACTGTTTGGGTGGGGTTCTTTTGTTTTGACAGCAGTTTGGTGCTGCTTCCCATATTTTGTTCCTGTTTGACAGGGTGTAAATTTAGACTGCATCTAACCCAGTGAGCAGGTTAACAGTTAAAATTGCTGATGCTTCAGAAGTGGTAGTTTATCCTATTTAGAAATGTTTCACAGCACTTTTGCTGTTCTTAGTCCAGAGATAGAAGTGTTTTGTGTTGGATTTTGGTTTGGTTTTAGTTTTGATTTTTTTCTTCTTCCTTTGTTCTTCTCCACATTACTAACCTGGTGGGGGACAAAGCTTGGCTATTTGGTGAATGTGTTGTGTGAGAACTGCTGGAATGAAAGTAACTGAGTATGACTAATATAGAAGATTCCTGTATAATAGATGCTCCTTAGTATGTGTTACATAAGTAATGTGGTGAGGCGGAGCCTGGTTACATAAGAACTGGCTGGGGACTTGAAGCTGCTGTAAGTAGTCCATATTGGCTGCAGATAGAGCCTGCGGGGCAGCTGTGTGTTGGAGGGGAGGGGACAACAACGGGATTGGAAATGTCTAATAGTGCTACATTTCTCCTTTGTAGGTTATATAAAGGATAGCAGGAAATGGAGGAGACAGTAATTAAGAATGACACAGTGTGAACCTCTTAAATTTGGCCTCTCATTTGTGCTGAGCTTTTAGGATCTTAGCTCTGCTTGCTAGAACAACCACACACAGCTGCCCGCCCCCTCCTGTTTTGGTGTTGAGTTCTGTTGGTTTTTTTTTTGTCAGGTGGTGGCTGTCAGCTGAGCATTGCACCAACCAGTATTGTTCAGTGCAGGCTATTACAAAGAGCAGGATTCTTGAGTCCTACAGCTTGTGAAGGTTTCTAGTTTGTTTTGTTGGGTTTTGGGTTTGTTTTTTTTTTCTTAGGCTTACTGGCAATGGTGTGAGGAGGCAGTTGGTTTACTGACCAGACACTTAAGTGACTGGATTAGTGATTCTTCTTGTGTAGGCGTAGTGTGACCCAAGGTAAATACTCCCTTTGTGATGGAAGCTTCCAGAGAGGCTTTCCATGTACAGTGATTCTTTTGATACAGAACGTGTTTGTTTGGGACCTGGCATTGTGAATAATTCCTTGGATATGTGTTGAATGAAGAACATTAATTTGATCTGAACATAAGGAAAAATACACATTTTTGTTTTATTAATACTTGCATTTAGCATGCGTTCCATAATTATGAAATAGGAAGTAGTTGCCTACCTCACTGTAAGGGAGCAGTTTCAATGCTTGTGTTACAGAGCAGTTTATATAGAATACCTGGAAATCAAAAGCTTAATTATGGCAGCTAGAGCTTTAACTCTTAAAGCGTTGTTTTAGGTAGCTCACATTACTTCTTGATTTTCAAGGAAAATCTGCTATTAAACTATTTTAATTATTCTCTGTAACTGTTAGCTCATAGAAGCAGTACTTGAAGTGTCTGTGATTTTATGAAGCTGTAGAAATGAAGGCAAGTTTTAATGAGCTCCTAATATTTTCTTGTTTCAAGGTTGTTTTATTAGCTATTCTCAGGGAAGCAGTATTAGTTATCTTCAAAGAAGCAGTAGCTCCAGCAGTGTTGCAGTGCAGTCTCAAAACAGTGTCTGATAGATTCTGAATTACTTCAACTGCAGGAGAAAAGTAAAAAATAAATGTGTGTACTACTTTGAGATGGGCAAAGGGATTTTCCCAAAGGGCAGTCTGATGTAGACTGTGTTAATCTGAAAGGTGGGGGGAAGGAAAGGAGCCATAGGAGTAAGAAACGGAGTAGAAACAGATGTACAGCTTGCATTTATGGTAGTCTGATAGGAAGAGAGAGAGAGAAAACAATTTCTACTGGACTACAGTTGTTTCCTTTTTAATAAGGATATTTCAATTGGCTGGATGTTCTCCAGCACTTAGACTTGTGATCCTAACTTGCCTTGATTGTCTGTGCTTGTATGTGGTCTGTGCATTTGCTGAGACCTGTTATTTAAACACTGTTGTTTACCTTTTGCCTTGCTGAGGGACTGGCAGGAGTTCAAGGGTATTTAGGGGAGAAAGGAGAGAGATACTAGCAATGTAATAGACTAAGTATGCATTAATGCCATAGTTGAAACAGTTGAAGTGGTGCTCATACTGAAAGATGATCCTGCACCTTTTCCCAGCTGTTCATTCTTGCTTTTGCACCACCGTTTTTTGATGGTGATCATGTGGGAAGTGGAATAGATACAGCATAAGCCTAATTGTAGTGGATGGGTTTCTAATGTGAATATTCATTGTGTGGCTTCACAAACACTCCCACTTGAATAGGAATAGGGAGAAGCAGCTGTGGGGAGAGTGGAGGTGTGCAGTTTTAACTGTTAGAGAAATTAGGTGTGGGTTTTTTTAATCAGCAGAGATGCAGTTCGGAAGGAATTTTGAGAGGCCACTCTTAAAGACACGTGGCTGGTGCCACCAGAACCACTGCTTAAGGGGTCAAATGTACTTAAAAAACAAAAGTTTAATCTTTAAAGCACCGCTAGATTGACCCACTGTTGTAGGTTTGGTGGTATCATTTTGGATTCACTGGAATGATAGTCTACAAAAGTGAAATGTTACTTCCTTTCAACTGTGGCCTAGTTAAGTGTTTACAGGATTTTGATCCTCTGGAGCTTGTTTTGTTGTAACAGCTTCTTCCAAAAGTGGCTGATCATCTAATCGATTTGGTATACAGTGAAGAGCTACTCTTGCTGGACAAGGTCTGAGCTAATCTTAAAAGCAGAAAGGAACCCCAAGTGATACCTGTGTGTTGCAGTGGTCTCTAGTCAAATGAGTATGCATTATCTGCATGTCCAGTGGCTGCAGGCTGTTCCGTTTGTCCACATGGATGTGACATGACTATGTTCAAGGCCTGAACAGCAGCAAGACAGGACAGGAATTTCCTTCAGGTTTTGTGTTATGATGGCTTTTCTGAAAAAGCTGAGGCTAGCAAGGGTTTTTCTCTGTAAGAAAAACAAGTTATTGGCTGGTTCTAAAGTTCTTAACAGTTGAGTTCCTCACTTAAAGGAGCAAGTTTAAAGCTGTCGTGTGGCCTGCTAATCCCAGGATTAGTGGGAATTTGTGCCTAGTCCTGCTTGCTGGTATGACCATTGGGTATTGAAGTGGGGCAATGGTCTGTTCTCCTAGTGTGACCTTGTTATTTGAAGTGGAGTGTTTCTGACACACTTCTGGTTGCTTTGGGGAGCAGTATTAAGCTCTTTGTAGTTACTTTTTTAAGTGAGGTAATGCTCTGAGCTGATCATAATGTACTGCTAGCCCCAAAGCCCTGTCAATAACAACAGTTCTTTGATGAAAATGATGTAAACAGCCAGCAGTTGAATGGTTCCTCAGTGTTAACATGCAGGCAGTGTAAACTCAGTAGTGGTTTTTGAGGATCTATAGGAGGAAAATGGGAAAAATCTTGCCACTTTCTGAGAGCTGGGCTGTACCAGGGTCAGGAAATTTCTGAATTGTGGGCTCCAGTGTCCCAGAACTGCTGGAGGAAGCGAGTGTTTGTGCTGCTTGGAAACCAGGCAAAACTTAGCTGCTGTATTTGTGTGGTTATTGAGTATTGGACAATAAAGGTTCCTTATCTCTGCTGAAACTTCTTACTGTAATTTTTCTGGAGGGAGCTTTTTAGTAGGGGTAGGGAACAGCCACAGGATCAGCAAACAAATTTCCTGTGCTCCTGTGGTCAAGTGTGGAAGCACTGTGCTAGCTTGTTAATGTTGCACAGGCATTCAGTAGTTCTTACTCAGAAGTACAGCTTGAGTACAGTAGTATTCCATGTCTGTCCGAAGGTTTAGCTTTTGAAAACTGCTATAGTCCTACTCTATGTGGCCTATTAGAGCTCAGTTGGAGAAGTACAGCTATCTGGCAGCAGAATGGCACACTCAAATGGGTCGCTTTCTGACATTGAGGACCACTGGCTATGGGAATGCATTTGTTTCCTGTGAACTTTAGTAGGTTAGCAACTAATGAAGCTTTGTATAAGTGAACTTCAGTTCTTGGTATGTGTTGTTCAGAAATTAGTGTATGCCTTTCTGTCCAGTTGTTACCGTATTTGATAGGTGTTTGATCTGTATTAGTGCAAGTGTTGTATACTAACCAAATACAGGTCCAAAGCTGCTTTATGTAGCAGATCTGGTGTGTGTGTGTGTCAGAACTAGTGGGGAGGGTACAAGAAGAATGACACTGAAGAACTATCTGGAAAACAAGCATTAGCATCTAATTCTTGTGCTTAACTACCTCTTGCCTCCCCTGTTCCTGCCTTTCCCTATGCAAGTGTTTTAAGATTTAAAGAAATTTAAGGAAATTTAAGTGAAGTTTGGGTTTTATGGGGTTGGTTTGGGTTTTCTTTTTGTGATTTTGTTTTGTGTTTCTGTTTGGAGTGGTTTTTTTGGTGTTTTTTGTTTGGTTTTATGTTGGGTTTTCTGTTGTTTTATTGTTGTTGGGTTTTTTTGGTTTGGTGTTTTTTGTTTTTGTTCTTGTGTTTGTTTTTTGCTTTTTTTGTTTTTGTTTTGGTTTTTTAACCAAACCTGGAGGTGCAGAGCTGTGCTGCTTTATTAGTGCAGTTAAAGTAGCCCCTTGGAGAGATTTTAAGTGAGAGTAGCTGGTGATGAGATTGAGATGGCAATTTAGTCTCTAGCCTAAGAGGTCTCTTACAAGCTTAATTCTCTGGTAAGTGTTAAACTGTGGAATGATTATGCTGCTTCATTTTGGGCAGCAGTGTGTGGCTCAACCTTGTCAGGCTGATGATAGATTGTTTGATGTAGCCTTATCTGCTGAGACAGGGGAAGCTGTGTCAGATTCCATCCAGAAGAACTGTGGGCCTTCTAATTAAATAAACTTCATAAGGGAATGTTACTTAATGACATTGTCACAGCTATCCTGGTGTAGTAGACTACTCCTTACAAAACAAAACTATTGCTTTTATCAGGGTGGTGCTACACTTTGGATTCATCTTCAAAGCTGCTCTCCATTACCCCAGCATTCATGTGCTGGAGCGAGCTCAGAAGCTTATAAAGGCATGCTGGGCAGTTGTCAGCTTTTATTTTTAAACTTGTTTCTGAGAAACACTTCTGTCTTCTATCTCTACACAAGTATAGGAAAAGCTATACTTCATGCAGGAGCCATGGTGTCTGGGCTCAGCTAACAGCAATTTGTGAACTTGAATTATTCTCTTCAGAGATAGCGAGGCTGGGTCTACACTGGCTTCTGTTGAGAAGGGGAAATCATGCAAACTAGGAAATAGTGGCAGTGGGCTATAGAGTCTTGGGCTATAGAGTCTTTGGCTATAAGTAAAGACATAAGTCTTTGGTGCATGAGAGACTAGCCAGATTTTTAGTGGGAATCCTGATGGCTGGTGTCAAAGTACCTGTTTTGCTATACTTGATGGAATACAACAAGAGATGAGCTGGAACACTTCAAATAGTATCTCTACTAATAATTCTTAAACATAGAATCAGCTGGATTGGAAAAGACTTTTAAGAACACCAAGTCCAACCATTTCCCCAGGAAACGTAAGGGCTTTACTTAATAGTGTGCTACTGATTTGTGGTGACCTTTACTCTGTGATACTACTGTATGCCACCTTTATGCCATTTTCTAATGTTAGTGGAAATTTAAAAATACAGTTGGGTTCTGTAAATGTGTTGTCTGTGCAAGTAGGGCTAGTATTTTAAGGTTTTTCTTCCATGTATCCAAAATCAACTACTTCAGACTAGGCCAGAAATAGAAGTGTGGGTATTAACATACTCTTGCTATGGTAGGGAGAGAATTCCAAAATTGAAGAACCACTTTGGAGAATATATAATGTAGTTTGGGGCAAAAATAAAGAATACCAATGAAGCATTTATACTTGATTTTGTTTGTCTTTTAAAACTGGCAGGCAGGGATGTTTCAAACTGGCTGGGAATTACGAAGAGGCAAAAATCATGCTGCTTTAAGATGAATTATACATCGCAAAATCAACATTTTGAGTTCTACGTGTCTTACAGCTCTTTCAAAAGACTCCTCAAACATCGCAGTCACTGGTGTAGACCTAGTTGTTAGGACGGACTCATTATTTCAAAGCAAATCCTGCACCACTACTGGGAGTTGTCAGTGCAAGGTCTTTGGTTTGGTGGGGGTTTTTGGGGAGTGGTGTTTGGTTGGTTTGGTTTTCTTGCTTTTTCTTTCTCTAGAACAGGCAAGCTGCTCCTCCATGCTTTCCAGCAGATTGTGTGTTACAGATATTGCTGGCCTTGGAAGTACAGCTGTTTGCGGAGTTCGTTTGTCTTGTCTGCTGTTTCAGGGGTATGACTACTTAATATTCCTGTTCCTGTTTAAGTAAATAGGAGCACTTAACAGGTAGCAAGGGGAGAGCAGCATCTGAATTTTGTCTTGTAGACCAAGTATTGGTGCTTATATGAAGGAGGAAAACTTACCATTGGACCTGTTGTAGCCTTATCCTGCAGTTAGCAAAACAATCTATTCAAAGTGTATGATACCTTCCACACTTTGTCTGTTTCCTTAAACATGCCCTTTAATTTTGATAATGCAGTGATACAGCAACACATGTTCTCGAACTGTTTCCTCATTGGAAACAAAGCAACCCTCCTCAACTCACATGCTTCTGTAACCTAGCAAGAATACCCATACTTGGATCTCTTCTATTCAGTTTAATCACTGTGCCTTGCCTAACCTGATCCAAACTACAGGCTTATGTTTCAGATTTCTCTTATGAATAAGCCTTGCATCCTTTCAATGTGTTTTGTAAATAGCGTATCACAAGTAAGCTGATTTAGCTGTCTGCACATGCTGCTTCTAGTTAGAGTCGACTTGCTGGAAGATACTTGTGCATGTCTGTAGATGCTGCATGGAGCTTGTATCCCTCTTTCTGTAGACAGCCTATGCATTTAACAGGAAGTGTCTTGCTCTAGGTGCTTCTTTTTGCTTGAATAGTGTTGAGCAACAGTTACATACTGATTGCACTCAGTACAAGTAAACTCTGCATCCTGTTTAGAATAGGATGTACATATTAATAAGTGTAAAACATCTGTTGCATCTTCCTAGAAACAGCATGTTACAGTCTTGAGGTATTCCAGCCTCACTGCTGTTCAGAAGCCATTCCGTATTCCAGATGCAAAGCCTTTAAAGGCTGTTTGAAGTGACAGTGTAAAATAGGTGGTGGGTTTGTTGTTTTTTACATGATGCAAGAATGAGTATTGTTTTGGAGTTAGTACTCTTTGCCCTTCTGCATTATCAGTGCTCACTATAGTAATAGGTGATCAAAGAGCCAAAAACCTGAACTGGGTGTCCAAAAGAGAAAGGCAGAAAAAGCCTGAATTCAGTACATCATCATTAGAACTCGTGAGCCTAACTTCAGCTTAAGGGTGGACTGTAAGAAGGAAACCTGACTGAAACCTGGCTGTTTCAGGAAATATGTTGGAAACATGTTATGTTGGAAAATAGGCAGGGCTGACCTGTAGCTTACAACTTTAAGTAGCCCAGAGGTATGTCTAGAGTAGGTCATAGAAATGATGAAAATAGAGGCATTGTGTGCAATTGCAGAATTCTTAACAATCAGTTTGGAGGATATCTTCTGCATGTGAATAACTTCCCTGTTTTAAGTAGTTGTGCTGCATCCTACATCATGTTTGCTGGCTGTTGTGCAACAGGAAAGCCTGGCTTTCTGTCCATTCATCTTATGGAGGGAAACACAGATTGGACTTGTATTTAACTACAACTTCCTTCCTGTTGGGAACTCATGTCTGAACCATTACGGATTTCTGGCGATGTACTATATTTGGTTTCCTGCCCATCTGTGAAATTTGAGTAGCTTTGGAGTCAGGGTGGAGAATGGTGACTGGGAGCCATCTTTCTGTGGGGTTAGAAACTTTTATTCCATGATTGTCTCCTTCCCCAGCTTTCTGAATGGGTGTGACTAGACATACTATGGTACATGACAGTCAATTGGTAGTATGTATTAAGCCAAAAATATAGCACATAAGACCTATTTAAGCTTTTTGAGTCTCAAACTTAAGGACTGTTACTTTCAAAACTTCAGATAATTTTGCTATATCTGAGTAACACCCTGTGTTATTTCTAAACATCAAAAGAAAATTATCTGGGCTGGAGGTTATATCAGAGAACCTTCCACCTGCCTACCAGACTTCTCTAAAATGAGCTTGTAGGTTTCCTCTGCCATAAATGGAGAGTCTGAAGTGCATAAGGAAGCCATAGAAACCGGCTGAAGAATGAGGAAGATTGCTCAAGAATGAGCAGCATAGAAAAGAAAGGTGCTTGTCTTTAATTAGGTCTGCCTTTTACTTTGAACCCTCTTCTGAAATTAGATGTGTGCCCAATCTCCTTTTGTAGCTTTCTGAGAAAGAAGGTGTAACCACCAAATCAGTAGCCTTCTTAAATGTAAGAGAACTGGAATGATGAAGCCCGTAAGCATGCCTCTAAAGTCTTGCAAATGCTCTGTCTGCCTGTATTGTGTAGTCAATCTCTTGGTTTTTGCAACTCAGTTACTAGAATTTTAGCTTCCATGTTTATAGATGGATGTAGAAGGACTGTGATATAGTGCAGTCTCATTTTTTACTGAAAATCTGCTGGCGGTAATTTTTTCTAACTTTCGTGTAACGTATGTGATTCTTCTAGCTGTTCACTCATGCTGTTTGTATTACCTTCAAGTTTTCTCCAAAACATTCTACTCAAGTACAGAGGTGTTTGTTTTCTAATGTGAAAGAGAAACTCTGCTAAACCTGCTAATTTTTCATGACAAGAGCAAGAGGTGCTTAAAGGGGCAAAGCTAGTGCTTGAGTTCACAAGTCGGAATAGTCTTGTAGCTTTTAGTTGCTGCTTAGCTGACTTCTGAGATAGTGGCAGAAAAAAAAGCTGTAGTTTGAAAACATAGCTGGCAACAGGCTTGTGTCTACCCTCAGAGAAGTAAACTTCCCTGCCGCAATCTCCTGATCTGTTTGGATAATGGTAAAACGGTACTGGTAAAACCCGAGAGTTCTGTGACTGCCCAGAGTGTAAATATTTCAGGCTTTACTGAGTGCTTGTGTGGCTTCAATGTTACAGCAATACTGCCTCAGTTATTTTTCAGGGTTGGGGAGCAGGAAGAATGCTTGTTTCTTGTCTTCCCATCCCCCCAGAATCTTGGGTGCCTTAGATGAGGGGAAGAAAAGGAGCAATCCCAAGCTGGTTTGTGAGATCCAATTGACAGTGTCAGTACATTTCTTGACCCACTTTGTGGAAGGGGTAGTACAGCTACTGCAGTTACAATACTCCAGTTAGACAGTATTCTGTCTTTTGAAAAAACACAAGGTCATCAAACCTCTCAAGTGAAATGAGAATGCAGCTTGCTTGTTACTTTTATATGGATAGTCCCCAAAGTATATGTGATTAAAGCTCATAACTAGAATTACTCCTTCTCCAGTTGCTGTCATGGGAACTTTGATGCTGTGCACAAACATGACTAATGAGAAATCAGGTGAACAGAATACTTCAATACCTCTTAAGTCATTACAACATGCATATGTTTAGTTAATAACCATTAATGTCTTCGCATCAGCTGCTACTTTTCTTATCCATAATGACAAATTACTCCTACTTACAGGCTTTGGTACATATCCACACTATAAAGCAAAGGAATATGATAACTTGGCAACAGTACCTGTCTAGTTTGAATTATGCCAAACTGCTTTCACTTAATAAAAAAAATAAATAAGATTGCCCCTAAAACCCTATAAAACAAACAAAAGATACTAAGCCAACAAAACCCCTCAACTAAATTGCTACCTTGAACCATCAAGGTGTAAAAGAAATCCATAGCAGTGCCTTAGATTTTCTGCTAAGGGAGAAATACAAGAAATGCACAGGAGCCTGGTTACTGGTACTGTAAAAATTGTTTTAGAGAACAGTTGGTTTGGTTTGTTTTGGTTTTTTGTTTTTTTTGTTTTGTTGCATGAGTTTACTGGCAGTTGTACACAGGTGCTAAATCTGTGAGGAAAAGTAGGGGGGGTATTGTGTGAGTCTTGCTATATTTACAGTGCACCTGTCCTTAGTATAAATAATGTTTATTCCTGACAGAATTGGTCTGCAGCAATCCACTAGAAATATAAAGCTTATTAGCCCTGTGAGGTCTATGCAGAACAGGCTTAGAATCACTCAGCAAGAGGCAAATAAATGCTAGCTTTGGCATGCAGAAGTGTCTCCATGTGTAGAGCAAAGATAGGAACAGCAGGCTTGTCCTAGCATGCTCCTGTAGCAGCTACACAGGATTGTCACTAGGGTGTAGAACTTTCCCTCCAGTCTTCTATTTTCCACTTAGGAATGATGGTTGTAGGACATTTGCTTGCAGTTTGGTCTGGGGATTTGTTTCATTTAAAGTTAGGATTTTAGAAAAGTGACCAGATCTCAGCTGATTACTGTGGTTCTTCCTGCTGCAGCAGAAATTTTATGCTGGTATTGTCTGCCTGAGAAAACTTGCTGTGTACAAACTGATGGAGAATACAGTTTGAAGAATCTTGAACTCGGGGAAAAATGGAGCATCTGCTTACAGGAAGACTTACAACCTCTTGCTTCGCTACTTAGGCACAGACAGTAAAACCTTCATCTCCTGATGTCTGAATCACTGTGGTTGTTAAAGACATGGCAGTATGGTCACTTGACTAGTGAGAAAGTCAAGCAATTCCATTTGTTCTCAAGTATATTTTTAATTTGCAGATGAAAATCAAGAATTTTGCTACTAGTTAAAAGTTTTAATTGGTTATTTTACAGGCTTGTTTATGTAGTCTGCTTTGCAGTTCCATCTGAGGAATTCTGATTCCTTACAGTAATTCAGTATGAAATATTTAATAAACTAACAACTGTGTGTACACTTGGGTAGTCTGACATTAGTAGAAGTACCCCTACCAAAAGACAAAAAGGAACCATTTGTTATTAAACAGTCTAGAAACATAGACTAAAGCAGTGAATCACGTTAAGGACAGGAGCTTTTTTTTTTACTGCGAACAGTAGGGTCTGCTAACTGCACACAAGTACTTTGCAAGTATTAGAAGGTCCAATGTAAGCAGACTGGTAGCACCATCTGTTGTTCTTCATATTTTTTTAGTTTCCCAAAGTGCCTGTGATAAAGTTGTAGGTGGTAGAATTAGGGGTGCAGGAGAATCGTGCTCCAGTTCTTGGGTTTATGCTTTAGAATGAAGCCTCTTGTTGCTTGAGAACTGCCAAAAAGCTTGTCCACGTTCTGATCCTTTCATGGGAAAAGACTGTAAGTAGTGGGTTGGATTTTGGTGGGTGTGGTTTAAGAAGCTTATGGTTTCAAAATGAGCCTTTCACAATTCCTGATGCTGGTCTGATTATACATCCCTCAGATGTGTGAAACCTGTGATTTAGCCAGGTATAATGTGGACTTTTCACATGTGCCTCTTAGAGCCTGAGAATAACATTAGCTAGCTCTGTAAGACTCTGGTAAATTCTTCATATAATGGTCACTCTCGACTGCTCTGAGTGTATGAGCATGTATTACTCTTAATTGTTTCTAATTACGCTAATATCTGAGCAGAAAGGAAGAAGAAACCACTTGGTTAAACCTTTTATTGTTGAAGGATCAATAATGACAGGAAGCAAGTGGTAGATTAATACATGTAACAAGGTTTAAGAGGGTGCATTAAGATGAAATTAATGACTTAAGGAATGAAGGCAGTACTGAGAGCGAGTGGGAATTCATAAGACAATTGGATATCAAGCAGAAAAGTGTTGTGAGCTAATCTAAGGGTAAGAGAAGGACCTATGGTGAAGAGAACCATCTTTAGTGAAGGAAAGGAAAGCCTCACATGAGGACCTGCTGAAACTTAATGGCTGGTAGCTAATGATGCCTGCTGTCAGGAAGTCTGTGCAGAAGTCTGCTGGATTTGGAAGCATGGAATTGACAAAAGCTGCTTGGCCTAGGCATTGGAAGAGTCGTGGAGGTGTTGTGTCTAGCTGTGGAAGAAAGAGTAACTAGTTGAGTAGTAACCCAAAAAAGTAAAAAGCACTTAGCAATAGGACCATGTTGATGGTGACTGAATGAGTTGAACTCTGTATTGGAATGCTGGCAGTTTCTTAATGATCCCTAAGTAGGAAGTGGTATGCCAGAGTCTGTTCTGGGTATGAGAGGTGATAGTGGCTTGAGATGTTCTCTCTAGTTGCTCTTCACCACTCCTGAGTTCTTGTTCTGACACCAGAGCATAGTGCTCCATCACCTCAGCTGTGTATGTCATTTGTGAGAGCATGCTATGAACAGGGGATTGATCTGCTGAATAAGGAGATTGCTTACTCCCATGCCTGAATTCTTTTTTGAGCTGGGGCTTAGTGTGGATCTAAGATCCATCAGAATGGAGGAGGAGCTATGTTACGATGTGAAACAGAGTCCCTCCAGGTCTGTATTGTTGCAGAAACACTTCCTCTTTTTTCATGTCTGTTTAAACTGTGTACATGGATTTTCAAAGCGTATCAGTGCCTTATTTTAAGGGCATAGGTAACTGGAAACTAGTAACTGGTATCCATGAGAAATTTGACTTGAATTCTGTTACATAGGAAGTGTAAGGCAGAAATAGGGGGCAAAGTCTCATTAAAGGCATGTTGTTCAGTATTACCATGAGACACTTTTAGCTGAAGTCTTTTTAGTTTGCCACAATTGAACATTATTCCTGCAGGAAATGAGGCACAGATCTTTCACTGATAATGTGACAAGACATAAAGTAGGCAACAATGTACAGCCTGTAATGACAAGTGTTATGAAACAAGGGGTCCAATGGCCCAGGCAGTCTATTCTGACATTCCTCAACTTTCCCCTGCTTGATTCCATAATGTTACAAAGCATGACAGATGAGTAAAACTGGATTTTCTGTGAGTGTTTCTTGTAAGTATCAAACATTTTTCACTTTCATTTCATGGACTAAAGCCATGCCATTAAAAGAATGAGCTTAATGACAGAGCAAATTGTGCCTTCATAGACTTTTCTTTCCCACCCTCCCACTTGCCTTTCCATGGTAACTCCAGCACCTCATGAGTTACTAGTAATGCTGGCAGAGACTAATGTTTACAACTCTGTTTTTTGAATACAGGCTTCAGTCTTCTCTAGCAAATTAAAACCAGAAGGGAGCACAATGGAATTGAATTCTGTTTGGTGGCTTGTGATATTAACAAAATGCTTTGGGTATTTTCATTGTTATTTTGCCCAGAAAATGGCTTGTACCTTTTTTCTGTCCAGTCACTGTAATGTGCAGTCTTCTTTCAATATGCTGGGGTAACTGCTGTAAGTCTTCACTGAGATATGTTGCTTCATTTTTACTACAGTGGTAGACTATGGTATATGCATATTACATTGATGTTTGTTTTGTTGTTTTTTTGTTGTTTTTTTTTTTTTAACTAGAAGGATCAAAACCTAGTAAACCCAAATGGAAAAGTTGGTGTGGGTTTTGTTGGCTTTTTTTTTCTGCCACTCTTGTGCAGCTGGTGGAGGCAAAATGCAATTACTTTGCAACATTTAACAAGTCTTCTTTTCTCCCTCAAACTATCCTAGTTGAAAGTACACTGAAGGAACAGTTGGCGTAATTTTAAGAGGGAAACAGGCTCAGTCATGTAAAATGTAAGTGGTCCTAGGATCTGTATTACAAACAGGGTAAGGATGCATGTTAATGCTGTGCTTTTTACACTGGTTAGTGTCATCTCAGAAGAAAAGTTTCAATGTGTTGAATCACAGACATGTTGCTTCCTGCTGGGGTTTGGGATTTCCTTGCAGCTCTCCCCTCCATAGCTGCAGGAGCTGGTTTTGCGTAGTGTGTGTGTTCAGGCAGGAACTTGCTGGGGATGAAGACAGAAGCCAAACAGCTCTGCACAGTATGTAATAATTTCTGACTCAAATTGTGTGGTAATTGTCAAAATACCATAGGGTGTGGTAGGAACAGTTGTGTCTAATGTTGCTGAGGACTTACCCCTTCATAATTTGCCTAAATGAATATCATGTGTTAATCTCAACATGAAAGTGGGGAAAGATTTCTTGATGTTTTCTAGCCATTTAAAACCTGACAGTGTCCAAAAATTCCAGCGCGCTGGAGTACTCAGTGTGGCTTTTTATCCCCAATTGCTCAATCTTAACATCTGTTCTTTCTGATTTCCCACAGAAAACAAACAAACAAAAGGTACTAATAGAACAGTTTGAGTTTGAAGGGAGCTTAAAGATCATCTAGACCTGTACCCCCTGCCAGAGGCAGGGATACCTTCCACTAGGCCACGTTGCTCCGAGCTCCTTCCAACCTGGCCTTGAACACTGCCAGGGATTGGGCAGCCACAGCCCCTTTGGGAAACTTGGTCTAGTGCCTCACCACCCTCAAAGTAGGAACTTATATCTAACTTAAGTCTTCCCTCTTTTGTCTTGAGGCCATTTCCCTTTGTCCTGGCCCTATATGCTTTTGTAAAAAGTCTCTCTCCAGATTTCCTGTAGGCCTCTTTAGGTACTGAAAGGCTGTTCTGAGGTCTCCCTGGAGCCTTCTCCAAGCTGAATAACCCTATCTCTCTCAGCCTGTCTCCATAGCAGAGGTGTTCCAGGCCTCTAATCATATTTAAGGCCTCCTCTGTACCTGCTCCAACAGCTCCTTTTCTCTTTTGAGTTGGGTGCCCCAGAGCTGGACACAGTACTGCAAGTAGGCTCTCAACAAGAGCAGAGTAGAGGGGCAGGATCACTTCCCTCTACCTGCTGGTCACACTGCTTTTGATGTAGCCCAGCATAAGATTGGCTTTTTGGGCTGTGACACACACTGCTGGGTCATATTGAGCTTCTTGTCAACCACTACCCCCAAGTCCTTCTTGCACGGCTGCTCTCAGTCCAGTCCGCACTCAGCTTTTATTTGTGTTTGGGATTGCCCTGATCCCCTTGCACTTGGCCTTGTTGAGCTTCATGAGGTTCACACTGGCCTGCTAATCAGGTGTGTCCAGGTCCCCTGAATGACATCCCTTTCCTCCAGCATGTCAACCATACCTCACAGCTTGGTGTCATGAGCAGACTTGTTAAGGGTGCACTCAGTCCCACTGTCCATATTGTGGAAGAAAAAGCTGTAGCTTCAAAAAGATTATCTCTGCAAACTGTGAGCACTGGAAATAGATAAAGCTTCAAATTACTGTCCAGTTTCTCTGGGAATTAAAAAAAATGTAACCCTGGAAGTTAAAGTAGTAAATTAACTGTTTTCAAGTACATACCTGCTTCATGTAGCTGTTTGCTTTCTAAAAGTATTTCTAGTAGTTTGTTACAGGACCAAATTTCAGTGTCAAATACAAGACTTGCGGGTTTAGTATGAGCACAGACTTCAAGAGAATTCATATGAACTGCATTATTTGTTCTTGATAAACCAGGTCTTGCAGCTTCAAGAGGCAAACAGGAAAGGGGAGTAGCCAAATTTTCAGGCAGATAACTCAATCTAAGTCTTTAACAGGAAGAACAGAACCAGTATTTGTTCCTTTTCTTGGTGTTCACTTTAGTCTTGCAGTTCAGTCATATGATGACATGATTTCCAATGCTCAGAAATACTAGCATGCTGTTTACTGGGAAGCATATTCCTCTGAAACCGAAGTTCAAGCCCAATCTAAAGACCTTAGTGCCGTTATTATGCCATCTCTCCAATACAGCACAGCCGTTTGTTATGGAAGTATTTCTGCAGTGGAAGTTCTTCCTTTTTTTCAAGCAATCTATTAGATAAATGGGAATGCTTTTGAAATAAATACAAAATGGCTTGCTTGAGCTTTCTGAATGTGAAACTGTGATACTCCTGTATGCTGCTTTTTTTTTTTTTTTTCTACTTCAGATGTGCTGGGTGTTTTACCCTGCAGTGCCAGAGAGTTCTGGAGGAAGTCATTTCTCTGCCATGTTTTAACCTTTGCTGTACTTGGTCCAGCCCTTGTACAGCAACTAGTTTCCTGTGATGGATAGTCTTCTGGTGCTGCTTGGAAGAAGGAGAAAGAATTGATCTTAGTGGAGTGTCTGAAATAAGTGACTTCAAAGGGCTGCCTGAGTTTGTTAAATCTAATGTCTTAGAGCATCTAGAAGAGCTTACTTCATAGGATGATCTGAATGTGTTTCACTAAGTCCTTGCCAATACATGAAAATATTTCCAGTGCTTTGTGAGTTTTCATCCTGGACATGGGCTAGCAACTAAAGCACTACCAGAGATGCAACTCTTCACTTCATTTTAAGTGACGCTTCCATCCCTAAATATAGTTCTTGCTGGAATAAAAAAGGCTATGTTTTTTATTTAGATACGGGCCATGTACCTCATTTGAGATAAGATTTTTTTCTGATAATTTTTTAATGAAAATTTTCCTTAATGGTGATGACAGCCATGTAAACTAATGCTAGACTCTGTGTGTGTGTGTGACTGTTGAAGGAAAAGTGTGTTTTCAGAGTGTGGTTTTTGGACTTCCAGACAGATTACGCAAGCTCAAGAAGGCCCACCCCACATCCTGTGTAGAAACTAGCTCATAGAAATGTCCATTGTTCCTCAGGATTATAAGTCACTGTATTTTTCTGCCTGCCTTTTTTTCAAAGAACTATATGGAAAATACAAATGCAGAGGAACCACAGCTGCTTAACAAGTGCTTGGTCCTGCCAGGTACTGAGGTCTCTGCTGTTACTGAAAGTGGGGGGGATTAAAACTTTTGTCTCCTTGGCTAGAGAACAAAGGTTTTGTGTTGGTAAAAATAGCTGGGAGCGTTTTATTGGTTATATGAATCAACTGATAATTGATGTCCTTGAAACCTGAAAGTTGTTTCTATGCAGCCATGCCAGTATTTATTGTCTTTGGGGGGGAGGGCAGGTGGGAAGTTAAAGGATGTGTGGCTTGTTTCAGGCATGATGAATTTTCCTTGACATTGCTTCACCTTTGTTCAGTTTTGACTGGGAAAAGAGAAAATGGGATATTTGGATCTAATGCCCCACCAAAGAGATAGTATGGCTAGTGTTTCTGAGTCTCTACCCATAGCTGAGTGGTGTGTTATTCCATCTGCAAGTTAATGGAACTATCCAAAAGGAAGGAGGTATCAAGCCAGAAATGGTACACCTTGTTCATTCTGCCTTTCTCAATCTGTTTCACCTACATTATCATCTTGGACTTTATTTGCAACATCATGCATTTCTTGCTAGAGTTCAGTACCTATTTAAGACCAAAGTAATTGTTAGGGTATTACAGACATAGCTAAGCAGAATGCTGCCATGCGAGTGTTCGAAGCTGTGTACTGTTTTTCTGCAGTTCTCTGAAAGGAGTCACCTCCTTTTCATCTCTGCCGGTCTCCTGACTGTGCAGCATTCCCAAAACATGTGGCCATAAAATGGGATTATAGGGGAGGCATTCAAATAAACAGAAGTTCCCTCAGGATGAGATTTGCTTTTTCATGCAGAGCTCCTGTGTGCTTTAGCCTGGTGCTATGGCCTTGTTCCCCAGCCGGGGATGGCTTCCCTTGGTGTCCCCAAGGGTATGAGAGTACATAGGCCATGGCAGTGTTTCAGGCATAGCCTCCTTGTCGGCTGGCTGGCACAATAGAGTCCCTGTTGTAGTGTTTTGGAAGGACACACCCAATTACAAATGAAGGGAATATAATTCTGTGTCTCTTCAGTGTCTGTGTGTAGCAATAAATGAGCAGTCCCATGACTGTTCATGGCTATAGGTGCCAGAAATCTGCAGTGAATGTACAGTTGTATCCATCATTAACTGTACAGCATTGCTGAAGTGGCCTAGGGCTTTCATGAATTGTGTTCAAGGGTATCTGCTTAAAGCTAACAGCTTTCATGTTTCTGCGAGCACACAGTTACATTGGTGGATAATAGTGTATTACTATGATTGTGTGGTCCCATCCAGCCTGTTCTGTGAAAAGTACAAAACCTGGGATAGGTTCAGTCTGCACTTAAAGTACTTTCAAGTTCTTTATTGAGACTAAATTACATTATCAGCCTTTCCAGACCTGCTGCCCGTGTCTGGTCCTGGCCTCAGTAATTCAGGCTGTCACTGATGCTCAGCAGTATTATGCTGTGTGGGATATCAGGGTGCAAAACCTTCAGACTCGGGTTCTTTTCACTGTTTCTTTTGTTTAATATTTCAAAAAAAATCATCTCAGATGGCTTTTGTCCTGCCTTTGCAGTGAATGCTGGTCACCAGGGGAATGGTTCAGTCAGTAGTGGTCCCATTATTCTGGTAGCAAAGCTTCAGATGGTGGTGGCCTTGTCTTGAATTTAGAGGTGCAGCTGCACCACAGCATAGTGGCTTTCATCCATGGGAAAAGCTACAGTTGCAGATATTCTCCTTAAAACAACAGGGATTAATAAATTCTTGTAACTGTGTTCCAGAATGGCCAGTGTCAGTCACATCATTGATATGCTATTGGGCATTAGGAGTGTGATAGAGGTTCCTACGAGATGGAAGGCTGCCCGCTGGTGCCTTTGAGACGGCACAGTCTTAACGCTTACTGCTGTTACCTTTCTTCAGAGGTGACTGGGAACAGAAACTTCTCATAATTGGTCTTGGTGTGAAGCTTTGAACAAATAACTGAAAATTCTCAGTGCTGTTATCTGAAGGAACATAGGCCAGAAACTCCTTTTTGTTTCTGCACCTGGTACAAAGAAGTAGAACAGTCCTGGGACCAGGGAAGCCAACCCTGTTCCTCGCGCTGTCAAAAGCAATGAATTCATTCATTCATGTACCCCCTATCGTAGCCGAAGCAAAGAATTGTTTGCTATGCGTCCTGAATCAGCAGTCGCTGTTCTCTTTTGTCTTGTTGGTTGGTTTCTTTTCAAAGCATATGCAATGGGGAGCACATTTACAAAATTAAGGGAGGTAAATGCAGGGCCTGTAGCTCATACTGCAGGTGACTGCACTCAGGAGTAATGTCATTGTCACAGCTGTATGCAGCTTTCATTCCTAGAGAGTGATTCTCTTGCGTATAGGGGGCTATAACTGACAGAAAGCAGGCTCTCTTGATTAGATGGCAGTCTGCTGATCGGAGTACTGGTTATGTGAAGACTGCTTAATCCTATTTAAGGTTGGGATTTTTTGGTCAGTAATGTCTGGGTGTATTTTGTGCAGAAACCCACTTACAAGCTGAGTTTGAATTAATCTGTCGTATTTGCTATATAATGGTGATATTTTCATTATATTTAAATTGTATGAGTTAAGCAGGATTATTAAATTTTCCAAAGTTTAAGGTGATTTATTACATTTTTAAAACCTCCAGGTTTATAGGTTCTGATGCTGAATTATGAGGGGAAGTAATGACATATTTAATTACTGCCTTTTCCAAACATTGGGTAGATTATATAGATAGAACATCAGGGAACTGAAAATGTCTTGCAAATAACAGCAACACCTGCTTGTGTTTCATTTAATAACTTCTGTGTGGGGTCATTTATGTCATGGAAAATGGCGGCTCATGAACAAGTTTTTGAGGGGAGTTGCTTGAACTGCAGTATTTTGTATTATGCTGTACAGATTCTGTATTGTAAATCAAAGCAGCAGAGCCATAGGTATATATCTATGACCTCAGCTCCAAAAATCCTGCAGTTAGTAATGACTGAAATGAACATGATTTCTATGGGAAGCAGCTTTTAGAAACCTTGGCAAATCAGAGGTGTGCTCAATGAAGGACCACTCAGATGGTGCACAGTGCTGAAGTACCACCCCTATTTGCTGTCAGCTGCCCCATCATTATTCCTGTGGTATTAAAATTGAATTCTGCAAGCCAGGGCATGCTGAGATCAATATAACTTCTCAGGAACAAAGCTGTAAACTCCAAACAGATGTCCACACAGGGCTCTTTACCAGTTCACTACAACCTGTTCAGTAGCATGGTACATTGGTCAGTGATTCAGCTGACCAGGTTGCATAGCCTAGCCCATGTGAGTTTCCTTTCCCCTTCCCAGCCCTCCCATGGGAGGAGGGCTGCTTGCAGTGCACTGCATGCACTGGTGGGCAGGTAAACTTCCAGTGAGCTGGATCAGCAGAAGAAAACCTTGCTTTTCCTGCAGTGGTCAGTTGATGCCAGTGATGCTGATGCTGTGTGAACAGCTTCTTGTGGAGTTAAATTAGTGCCAGTGCAAGGGGGACAGGAGACAGGAACCTCCCATTGTAGCAGCAGTCAGTGATCAGGTTGGCTTTTATGGTTTTGTGTAGTCATATTTGTAAGTTATGTGCACTTCTGCAGTGTTCTGGAAAGCTGTGGCTTTTAAAAGGCATTGCTTCCCTGCAGCTGAGTGCCACCCCTCTTCCACTCTGTCAGCCGCTTGATGCAAAGGCAGGTAGGGGACGCAAATGTGACTGGCTATGAGCTTCTGGGATCTTTCTAGAACTGTCTAAGATTGATGCAGAGAAGTCTTGGAAATAAATTGCAGTTCAGATGACTCTGTTTGTATGTTTACATTAATATGAGGTGAAATGTGACTTTTGAGTGACCATGAAGTCTAGACTCAGACCTGGGCAGCTGCCATTAGGCAGATGAGCTATGCTGAAGGAGACTGAAGACCTCAGTTCAGTTTTCTGGAAAGTAAAGGAATCCACAGAGTGAAGAGGCAAATGCCATAATGGCTAACTAAGGTAATAGGTAGTGAACTAGTATAACTTACATTTTAAAAAAAAAAGGGGGGGGAGGTATTTTGAGATCCTCAGGTTGGTGTTGAAGTACTGAGTTTCTGGACTGGAAGGTCACCATCATCATGAGGGGAGGGGGAAGATCTTCATATTTACCTTGTAAAGTTTAAAGGCCCTGAGCACTGTCAACCTGAGGACCTGGGGACCTGTTTTTACTACCTAATGTTGGGAGTGGCACTAGAGATGACTAAAACTGGAAGAAGGTAGCTGAACCAAACCTTTTCTCATTTTCTGTTTAGTGCTGTCGTTAGCGTTCTTGGCAGCCCTTCACAGATATTCGCTTTCAGTGGTTTTCATGCTTGGTTGCACTTCCTGTCTCATATATTAGCATAATGATGTCATTCTTATGCACCACTGTGGGGGAGCTTTGCCCCAACCTCTGCAAGAAAGGCTTTCTCGCTCTTCTGCAAGAGGACTTTGTTTCTGCTCTGACATCTCGATCTCAGAATCTCCCTGGTTTTGAACCTCTCCTGTATGGAAGGGGGGAGCAGAGCAGGAGGAAGAGGCAGTGGGAGAATCACCTTCTCACCATCTCCTGTAGGAAGCTACTCACAGGACTGTCTTCACCTCCTGTGGGTGAGCAACTGGAGCCTGTATCACTCTGTATGGGCCTCCATGGCCTCGTACAGAGCTGCAGAAGGGAAGACGGTAGGGAAGCTCCTTATCCTAAAAGCAAACAAAGCAGCGAAAAATGGGCATGGGTGTTTCAAAAATGCTTCTGCTTTTGTGGGTAAGCAGCACTGCTGATGGGAGGAAAGCACTGAAAAAGTCCCATGGCTTCTTTAATGGACAAGAAGGGCAGCAGGGTTTGTTTCCTGGTTCTCCTGTGTGTCCGAAGAAGGCAGCAAAGACGGTGTGGTTTCTCCTTGGGGATGTTGCTGCAAGGAGAGGGAGGAGTATGGCTGCCTGGAGGGACCAGGCAGCCTTGGTACCTCAGGGGAGCAGCCTGGGCCTGTTGCTCTTCCTGCCTGCTCAAGTTGGTTGGTGTGCACAAGGCCAGGCTCTGCTGTGCAAGCAGCAATTACGCAGAAAGCTTTAAAGTGATAGACATCAGCATGTTAAATGAACTTGGGAAAACTTCTGGTAGACTTGGTCCCCTTAAATCTGCCTGAAAGGGGCTCTTCCAGCATGAGTCATTCTCTGCTGTAGAGGAGCCCTGGACAGAGCCTACCTCCTTTCTGCTGAATGGAGCTGTCAGAGTGCCCAGAGCCGGGGCGGGGAGAAAAATACCCCGATTCATTTCCTAACGAGATATGCATGGGAGAATTCCCCACGGGGCGGCCGGTGGGGTTTGCGGCTTTGTGTTTTTCAATTGCTCAGCTCCACACAAGCAATGTTATGCAGCTTCCAGCTCCCACCCGGAGGACTGAAACACCCCAAGCCCATCCCCAGGAAGCACACAATAGTGTTGATATGCCTGTTGCTGCACAGGAAGTAGTTTCCGTTATAACCAGCAAGCAATCTGCCAAGGTCCACAGTTTGGTTGGTTGCCAGACTAAATTCAACATGAAATTATTTAACATTTTTGCCTTTTGTCTCTCTGCTTTCTGGAGGTGTTTCTGTTGCTTCCTACTATTTAAAACTTGTATGTGCCAGTCTTTCTCCCCTTCCCCTCCCAATTAATACAGGCTCTTATTTAGAAAACATGGAATTGTTAGCAGCGAATCCAGTCTACATTTAATAGTTGATGAACTATACTCTCAGTAGGGTAGCAAACTGCAGCTACAGTGTTGCTCCGGGCTTTGTTGTGCTCTTTCCCATCCCCTTCACTGTAGTCACTTTTTTATGTGACTTTGACGTTGGAAATACAGCATATTAGTGCAGAAAATACAGGATGTTGAAAGTTAAGATATTTGCGGCATGAAGCGCCCTCTTGTGCTGTTTCTCCGGGTGCATCATAAGGCCAGCAGCTTCCCAGGAGCAGGGGCTGAGTTTCAGCCTCGGGTTTAGTTTGTGGGGAGTCTGGTGTGTGCTTGGGCACCTACACCATGATCTAGTCCAGTTTTGATGTGCAGGAGTAACTTGATGAGACCACAAACCTCACCACAGCTGTACAGTGTGACTGTTCAAAGTGAAGCTTTGAACAGAAAAAAGTGGTGTCTTCCAGAAGACAAAAATAAGATCTTCAGGTTCACTCAGAAGTAGCAATGTTTGCTATGTATTAAATATATCTGATGTGTCAGATTTTAAGCTGAATTTCAAACTTCTCTGTTAATAATATTATGTAAGTTAGGGATTTTTTTGGTTGGTTGGTTGTTTATACTATGCTGTGTGTTTACAATCATTCACCTCTTTGTGCTGCATAATATCAGGAAAATGTGCTGCACCTCCCTGTAAGTTAAACTCAAGATTTAGTTTTATTAAGTCTAGTTAATAAATACTTTTCCAGATTGCTCACTGCAGATACCTGAAAAGACCTCATTTGCCCAGATTCCAGACTGTAAGTAAAATTGCAAACTTCAGAATAAGAGGTAAATGAATTTACAAAGTTAACGGAATAGCTTGCTGCCTAAATAAATAAATTTCACTGGCTTTTTTATGTGGGACTCAAAGTTGTTCAAAGGACACAAATACCATGTTATTTTCAGGCCGCATGCGAAGTCCCAAAACTTACTGATACCTGTAAGATGCAAACAGAACTAAGCATAATGTGCAGTCAGCTCTTCCCCTTGCCGGCATTTTTTGGTGTTCCTGGCCCTTCAGGGGTTAAAGGTGTTGCTTATTTTAGGCTTATTGACCTGGAACAGTTTTAAACCAGGCTACCTGCCCATTCTGTGATGGCATTTCTAGCAAAGCAGCAGTTTCTGTCAATGTGTACCTCTCAGCCTGAAAGCTCCTGAAGATAATGATAATTTCATAGAGCAATAACTAGAATTTAAAAGAATGGTTGTGCTGGGCCTGGGTGAGGTCTGTGTAGCTGATGCTGAACCTGTGTCTCCAGCAGACACTGGAAGTGGATGCCTTGATAAAAGCCGAAGGACAAAGCAGGTATAAATGCATCTTGTTTTACTGTTCTCCCAGCTTCCAACCATATTCACATCCTGAGCTGAACATGGAGTTTATGTGTATAGCAAACCTTGTCAGATTTCTTTTTCTGTCCTGTCTTACAGTAAGCTAATATTAAACTTGGTGTTCACAACATTCTTATGATCTCTGTTGAGCACTGAGCTGAAACCATATGGGACTTGTGTCATCATCTCAGTATCTCATGTCTGAGTGCTAATGGTCATCTCTGACTGCATGTATGAGCTTGTATATATGAAGTTAGAATTGCTTTTCTGCCTGTGCATGATTTTATGTTTATATGGAATTCCGTCTGCCATTTTATTGCCCACTGTTTCTTCCTGCAGTCTGCGGCCCCTTGTTCTCACCATCCTCAATAGTTCATATCATCAGTGAACTGCTGTATTGTTCACCCCCTTTTGTAGGTACACTGAACCAGACTGCTCCATATCAGATCTCCAAGAGAACTGCACTGATGAACTGGGTCTGCTGTGAGCGCTGGCCATCTTGTCTCCTGTTTGTTTTAACAATTACTTAGCCTGGAAGAACCTTGCTTCTTAAGCTGTGGCGGCTTGGTTTCTTTAAAAGTCTCGGTGAGGAACATGGCTGAAAGCTTTCTGGAGACTTAGAATGTACTTACCAACCAAACCATCAACATCCCTGTGGCTGCTGAGCTCTTTCAAGGAGTCTGATAGTGCTTGATCCAGGTTTCTGTTTACAAAAAACAAACATCTGGGCTCTTTCAAAGTGTATCATATTTGTCTTGTTTATATTCCTTATATGCTCTACTGCTTGCTCAGTAGTAGGAGTAGCAGTTGTTTTATCCAGAATTGCAGCTCTGCTGATAATGGTGTGACTTTGGCAATACGACTACATTTTTTTAATACTTCTCTATATTTTCTGCAGAATGTCACAAGAATGCTGCAGCGTGATGGTGTCTGTAAAGGGCAAATAATGTCAGTGAAGTATTTCCAAACAAACAAAATGCTGTGGAAATGCAGAGAATTAAGTTTGCTATGTAATTTTAATAGGAGTTATCACTTGGCAACAGTGGGTACAACAAAACGGATCAAATGAGGGGTTTGTACATACTTTGAAGTTACTAAGAGTTATGTGCCTGTACCTGACAGCATACTTGAATTTGACCCTGTAAAGACCAGAAATTTCTTTTAGCTCACAGGTTGAATTTTTGCAGGATCTGGGCTGAAAACTTTCCACAGTTCAGCAGGAGCAGTTTCAGGGAATTGGCTGTACAGCAGGGCAGATCCAACCCTTGGAAGTTTTCAGTCTGCCTAGGAGCCCATCTATCATGAGTGCTTGGCTACTTTGCTCCATATGAGGGACTGTCTCATGACTTTATCTGATGCCAGGTGAAAAATAATCCAGATGGGTGTTTGAGAATGTTCAGAGTGCTAAAGGGGGATGAGAAAAGTGCCTTTCCCTGTGAAATTCTTGTGCTTCCTTCTTCCTTTTATGAAGAGGATGGGGAAAGGCTCCAGGCACCCATGATGCAAGTAAGTTAGTTTTATTGAGTAGCTGGGTCTTCAGCAAAGTACTGGCTGAAGCTCTTCAAAAGGTACACAACTTCTCTTGTGTGGTTTGCATAGCTGAAATAGCTAATGTAAATGAATTCAGAGACACATCTCCTTAGCAAAATCAGCCATTCCTGAGCACAGAATGTTGTCATTAATAATTTGAGCGAAGTGTTTGGTGGTGGTTGTTCTTTCGTTAAACCAAACTAATATATCAGCAAAAGGCTCCTTGTGGCTGCACAGCTTAACCTTAATGCTTGAAAACCTGACAGTGTGCCAGGACTGATGCAGCTGCTGGTAAAAGATCATTTGCAGATATCCTCCTAAATTATCCAAGGAAAGAAAGAAAAATATGGGGGGGAGGAGAAGAGGAGGGGGAAATAAACAAATCCAGTAACTTGGGAGTGAATTATCCTCTTAGTTTTACTAAGCATCTGGATTACTGATCAATGAATAACAGAATAACTTTCCAGAAGACTGGCAGTTATATTGTGATGTTTTGATAAAACAAAGAAATGCGCATATTAGCATAGGCCTGTTAGGTCTGTGTGCACTGAGCATGTGCAAGAACTGACATTACTGAGGTACAAGGGCAACACTTATTTTGTAAAAGGTTGAATCCAAGTTGATTCTTCACATCCTACTTATCTGCTGTTTCACAGTAAGTGTGTGTATATGCTTTTCCCTAAAATACACAATAGTAAGCGTGACATAATTAAAAAGTAACATTATCTTTCATTTACAAGATGGAGGGAGGGGCAGGTAAGAATGTGTACATAGATACTTCCTGCAGAGCTGCTGGCTGGTGGTTACTAGCCTGTACATCCCTCCTAAGCATTGCAGCAGTTAACTCCTGTCCTTTAAAAAAATGCATTGTTTAAATCCATGTAAAATACTTCCTTAGCCATGTCTGGGGGCATTTCTGAGCCCTGTCTATTGCCACATTCTGCTCTTGTGTGCAAGCTTATCTTTCCAGATAATCATGCATAGAGTTCAAATGAATCTATCAATAAGCAGTGGAAAGGATGCCATAATGCAAAGTCTGATATTGTAATAAAAATATGTAAGTCCTTGAAAACGTATGTTGGGAAGGAGCTGCTTTATTAACGTAGCTGCAGATCTGGCAGCAACAGTTTATAAAGAGGTGTGGGAATTAGCAAAATAGACCCCTTGCTGCAAGGAGAGCTGGGAGGCTGTATCCTACTGATGCGAGACTCCTCATAATCCCTTTGGGTAAAGGAAGGTAAATTATTTTTCTTTGCTGATGAAACACGTTATGAGGTAAAGTCACATTTGAGAAGAAAAAGATGAGCGTTTACTGGAAATAAAATCTCTACAATCAAATGGAGTATGGTGTCAGGTGAGGTTTGTGATTTTGTTTGTCATAATTTCTTTGATTCATCACAATAAATACAACTAAGAGAAGAAGATACGAACTAGGAGGTGGGGAGAGGAAGAGATGGCTGAAGATGAAACGCATGTTTTAAATTGCTCAATTGCTGATTCTCTGATTTGGATCTGCTTATAATTAAACTATTTTCAATGGAATCTTTCTTTGTAGTATTTGCTGCCATGCAGAGTATGTGTGGTAGTGTGCTGAGCCTAAGGAAAAGGCAGACAGAAATGCTCCCTTGTCCTGTGAATGCCACAGTTCCTATAAAGACTCCTATGACTATTAATAGGCTCTTTTCCCAAAATCTACTTAACAAAGTATCAGCTACATGAAACTTAGGACGTTATCTGTAATGGTGCCCTCTGGTGACTCTAAAAATTTTTACACTAGAATGAAGTAAAACCCAAGATGGAATTTGGCTTGCTCCTGTGGAAGTACCCTGGCAAGTTGGACTGTGCATTAAAGACTAACAAATTAGAGCTCCTAGAGCTTAACTAGGCAGTGTACACAAGCCATATGCGTACAGAACTCCAGGACTAACTCCAAGTGTTGCAGGCGCAGAGCTGTAGTAAGACATTCTCACTCTAGCATGCAAGTAATCTCATATACATTCATGGCAGAGAAGAAGAAACCTGGCTTTTAACACTGCAAACTGATAATTTATTTTCTAGTGCTTACAGAAAATGAAAGATGAAACAAAATCTCTTACTGAGTTTGTCTTGATGCAGGGGATGTTAATTGATTATATGAAATGTTAGAAGTAACTCAGCTGTGCTAAAGAATGTCTTTGGTATATTCTGCAGTTAATGTTGCTGCCACAAAATCTTTGGGAAGCTGATCTCTGTGCACGGTTTCCTCTCCTGGGTATTGTTTTTTAAGTGCGCAGTCTGTCTGCAGTATCTCATGTCTCTACATTTACTGTGGATCATTTCCCACTGTACTGACATATATGACCTTCTCCATTGCACTGACTCTAGTGCTCACATGGCTCTTACTCTGTTCTGGTTGAAAAGGAGACTTTTTGCAGGGTTGTGTTATTTTACAGCTGCATCCACGGTCATATAAGCACCACTGCAGACAGAATTCCACAAGTAAGTATGTGTGGCTGGGGATGGATGGAATAGGTGTGTGCACCCTCTCCAATGTCACTTCTAGTTCAAGTCATGACCACGAAGCTATGTCCTGATCTCAGTATCAGTGCAATACTGGTGAGGTAACAAGAGTATGGCACTCCAAGGCAGTTACCCCAACAAAATCATCCACAAGCAAGGTAATGGATAGGGGGTAAAGGAGAAAGTATAAAACCTGTGTTAATAATTGTGTATGAAGTGTGATTTATTATTTAATGATTTAATCATTATTTCCTGAATTTCCAAATCGGGCACATACTTCAAGTAACTGTATCCAGCTAAGTAATTCCTTGGCTTTGTAGCACTATTCCCCCATGCTGTGCTTGGGAGAGGAGGAATCTCTTCCCATTCATGTTTTTTGCAGAACAGCCCCTTAGGCACAGCGTAGATCAACTGACTTTTATGCATATATTATCTAAGAAAAACTGAAGGAGTAGACAAAATACTTGTCTTAACAAGGTGCCTGCTTTGATCATAAAGGTTATGATCAGGAGGTACAAGTATGATTTTATTCTCACTTCCCAAATAATACACCCTGTAGAACCTTTTCCGCTAACTTTCTCATTAAGTCAGTAATTTCCCTTTCAACTGCAGTCTGCATTTTAGGAAAACACGTAGTCTTGATTTTACAGGCCATTTAGTATCTGGAGAAGAGTTTATGCTATTATTTTGAGGTCTAGTAATAAATACATCAGGGAAGAACTTTTTTTCCTCTGCTAGCATTTGCAGTATGTATCTTGCAGTCACACAGTGACCCTCCTGGCCTGAACAGTTTGCTAGGTTCTTCTAGGAGAAAAATAAGCCCATTGATAAATTCATGTCTTAGTGCAGCACTCTGTCTCTGAACACTGCAGGAGCACACATAAATGAGTACTTCTCTCAGTGACTATGCCCAGTCTTCAGTTTCTAGCTAAGCTGGTACTTCAACGAGGCTCTTGCTTCCTTCCTGGTGGAAATTGGAGCTTACTGTCTGCTAGGCTGCTGATTCTGTTTCATACAGGCTCATGTACCCCAATCAGCTGTATGCAAGCTTCTGCTACCATTGCAAATCTGTGCCCCACCTAATGCGCCTGGATATTGACTTCTGCTGTGCCCAGCCATCTTCCTTCATGAAGGAACTTAATTTCCCTTCTGTTTAGCCTGAATGAAGGGTAGTTGGTGGACTCACTGCCTTTAGCTTCACCAGCCTGTGATCAAAACATGGGTTTTTGATATGGTTGCATGATTGGTTGTAGAGTAATGTCCATTCATACGCAGCTGTACAGGAGGTCAGTAATGCAGTCTGCAATCACAGCACAAGAAATATGCAGAATAGGCCTGATTTGATTATTACGCCCATTAATCATAGAATTATATAATGGGTTGGAAGGGACCTTAAAGCTTATCCAGTTCTAACCCCCCTAGCACTGGCAGGGACATCTATCACTAGACCAGGTTGCTTAAAGCCCCATTCAACTTGCCCTTGAATACTGCTAGGGATGGGGCATTAAATGGTACTGCTTTCATTTTTCCAGCCTTTTCCAGTCATAATTTTTTCTGGCTTAGTACCTGGAGTAAAACATAGGAAAGGATTGTGAGTTCTGCAAGGATTTGGGGGACAGCTCTGAAGCTCATAAGCATTTGGATATTTCAGGATTAGGCCTTTGGGAAAACCAGTTGCTGGTATATAGATAGCTCAGTGGGGGAGGCTGCCAAAGGGAGATTTTTGCCTTTGTTATGAATCAGTTTGTTTGCCCACTTACCTGTTCTGAAAAGTTCTTGTTGCATCAGTCCCCTACCTCTACTGTTACTTGCCTGCTCTGCCTGTGGATCATGTTTTTATACTTGGTCATAGTAGAGTTGGCTCACCTTTCACAACAGCTTCCACCACGCTAGAGGAGTTTCTTATACCAGTGAAAGAGCTGCTACTACAGATCCTCATGCTGGGCAAGAACAGCAGCACCTTACCCTGGAACAGGAAATGGAAGCACCTTAGCTCAAGTTGCTGTGTATAGCAGATCAACACAATCCCTTGTTCTGGTAGATACAGGAACTTTGAACAGAAAGGACTTGGCCCATGACAGGAGCATTAGGAACACAGAGAACCACACAGAGCAACAGAGAAATTCCACACCCCAGGAAGGTGGAGAATTATCCCTGTATCTCAGCAGTGGGAGGGAGTCTCCAGGCAGACAGATCCTCTGCTGACATGTTGGGGCAAATGACTCAGCTCTGTAGTGGAGAAGAGTGTCCCCAGTGCTGCTTTCCTGGAAGCACCTTCACCTGGAGGTTTCTTGCTCAGGCGTTAATTTGCTTATGAAAACTCACCAGTGCACAGAGGCTGGGGCAGCACAGCTGTGGGCAGATCACACTCAGCTATAAGCAAAGCCTAAGACCTCTGATGAAGTTTCCAGTGTAACTACATCAGTAATTGTCAGAATCTATGAAGTAAATAAAGGTTAGTTCTCTCAGTCCTGAGCATTGCACAAGTGTAATCATCCTATCTCATCAGGAGTGAAACACATAAGGCGTATCAAAGGAGGCAGCAGTTGCTATTCACTGGTGATTTGTTAGAAATAAAAGCTTTCAGAAATAGCACAAGATGGGTCTGGCAGCGAACTGACCTGTAATTGTAAGATGGGGGGAATCATTAGGAAAAGGAAGTAGAGCAGAACTTACAGCCTAGTAATTCCCATAAACTTATATGGAACTTGAGCCACCATCACGAGTGACACTGAGTATCTGAATTTCCTGAACCGTACAGGTTTGTACTGAAAAGTCACCCTTCTGGGAAGAGAAAACATGCATATTTCTGACAGAATAGCTTTATAAGCTATTTTTTTCTTTCCAAATCATCAACCTTATCAGTAGCACTAATACTAAGATCTACTGTCTATAGACATTATCTCTCAGCTTCTTTATTTAAAGGTAATTATGTAGATAGTGGGACCAAATTCTTAACTCCTGTAAAAAAGTTTTGCCCTGTTCTGGCAGCGCAAACCAGTTTCAAGCCTGTTTTGAAAAGGCTAGTGTGCCTAGAAATCCTCTGATTGCATATGACAGTGGACTTGGAGAAAAAAAAAGGCCCATCCCAACAGGTACCTGCTGTCAGGAGCCCAGCTGGCAAGCATTATGTAGGAATCAGCACCTGGAAGCTGCCTTTCCATGTACAACAGGAAATTGTTGAGTGCTGTATCTGCTTTATTTGCTGTCAGCTTTTCAATCTCCTGAACAAGATAAAGCCAATATGGTGACACGTGGAGTTTGTGGGTCCCTGTGCTGGCATTGTGAACACTTCTGTGCAGGAGAGGGTGGAGAGGCAGAGTCATTAAAACATCCCACTGTGCAGCCAGATGTGTCAGTTTATGTCTTAATTTGTTAGCCCCTCAGCAACTCAGGTGAAGGAGATCTTTTGGGATTAGTTAAGTCCAAGGAAACCAGGTGATACATTAACTTTTTCCCCCAGGATGGGGTTAACTGCAAAAGTGGAAGTGATTTAGGCATGTTCACCTGACAGACCTCTCCAGTCTAGCAAACCTTTGAACTTTTTTGCTGAATCCATTCAAACGCTTATGCTGGTACAGCAAAATAGGTCTGATCCCATGTATCCTTGGGATGCTGCTTTATTTCTCAGGACTGGCTCTCTTGCAGTAATACTTCGAACTTGTCAACAGCTTCAGAATGAGGCACAGATACAATGTGATTAGCTAGTAGTGTGACATTCCTCCTTCCTGGCTCTGACAGGTTGCCTCATCCAGTGGTACCTTGGGGAGTATCTGATTTAAGCATCTGGTAAGATACCAGCATGCATTGATTAAGTATATTCAAAAAAAGCTTTTCAATTGCTATTGCAGAAGGAAAAAATTCAGCTTGTCTTTTTGAAATATCCTGGCACTGTTTGGATGCAAGAATTTGTAAGGGGCACTTTTAAGTAGGATGAAAGTAAGAAATCCTATGAGAAAAAGTTCTGTTTGTTTCTTACATTTTCTCCACCCTTCCCTCACCCTGGACTGTTCCATATGGTTAGAAGGAAAGTCTTTTCCAAACCCTTTCAATGTAATACCTCATCAGATGGAGCAAAAGGAAAGCTGAACTTGCTGTAGAAGCATTCCCACATTGGAATGTTTTAGATGCTTCAGCCCCAGAGCCTTGGGTACAGGGAAAGTATGAGTACAAGATGTGCATGCTGATTGTGGATGGGTGGATCAAAGAGTGTCTCATGCCTTGGGTGCTTCAGGGAACTATCTGGGAGTGTGGAAATCATCCAGCAATGTGGATGTGGGGACTTTGGTGACAGTACCAGCTTACAGACTTCTTTCTTCTCTGTCTCTCCTTGCCCGTTTCCATGCTGTGGGGCACCATATTTGTGGCTGGATGAATGCAGTTCCCTACAAACAGCTCTGAAGACTAGAATGCTTTGGGGATATGGTGGGGTTCTTTAAAGCCAGAGAAGCTCAACACTGATCTAATTTACAGCATGACCCCACAAGTGGTTACATGCAGGTGTCTGATTTTACCCATCATTACTATAGAAAATGCTATGATTGCCTGGTGTGCTGAACAGGGTCCTCGATCTAACCCTGTAGGTATGCTGGGAAGGCTCTGCTTCAGCTTCAGCTCCAGCTCCAGCTCCAGCTCCATCAAGCCATGACTCATGAAACTGAATGAGGATGACCTCTGTCACAGTGTTTGGTTGCTGAAAACTGCAGGGCTCACAGGCAAGACCAAAGGACGAGCACCTAGTTGTGAAGTGTGTTGGGCCATACCTGCATTCAGTGCTATCAAGGCCAAGGGGCTTGTATTAGGATTCCTGGGAATTACAGTATCATAAAATATAGTGTCTCTGCTTCAGAGCAACTGAGGAGGCTTAGGGCAATTTTAGATGTAGGTAATGATTTGTTGTCTGAGTTCCACAAGAGCTGATCATTGGATGTACTATGTCATCCCTTCTATTGGATTAACACTGTCACAGCGCTGCATTCAGTCAGGGGACTTTGAGAAGTGTTTAAATTCAACAAAGTCGTAAATCTAGTCTACTAAACAGTTCTAACTTTCCCTTCTCATACTGGACATGAGACAGTTACATTTTGGGTACTGTAAGAGTGAGATTAAACTACCTCAAGTTTTGTAACACAAATCTAGATTTCTAACAATTTACTGAAAAAGATACTAAAAAAGAAAAGTGAGGCTTTTTCTCTTACTCTAACAAGTCAACTGAGTAAAAGCAATTACTTGAAAGCTTATTTTTCTATGACATCATTAAAAAGAAATTGAGAGAAACTGCATGCCAACATTTGTTACAATTTCATTAGGATCCAGGTAGATCTAATTCATGTGGGGGTTCTGTTTCCAAGATGAAGAGCAAATGACTCTCATCTGACAGGCAATTGAGTTATAAAGGCTTTGCATGGCAGCTGTTCTCCAACAGGATGTAACCAAGACATGCTGTTTGATAAGGTCAGACATACAGTAAGGAGTTAAATTGTGGCAGGACTCATCAGCTAGAAACACATAGAGATAGACCTTCTCAAATGGTGCAAGTTAGCAGTAAAGCTAAAGGTTTAAATTAACACCAGTGTTTTACCCTCTGGCCAGTGGAAATAGGGGCTAGAGGAAATAAGTTTATATACCATAGAATAGTGCAAATCTGTGGAGCAAGTTGTAAAGACTTGAATTTCTCCCAAAGACAGATTTTTACAGTATTACCACTGTAATTATGAAATCTTGCATGAAAAACCCAGGGAAACAAACTATAGAATAAATGTAACGTTTGAGACTGAAAATTTACGTTCTGGGAACTGACAGAAACTCCTCAAGCAGAAGATTCCTGTAGCAAAATGGTGAAAGGGCATCCCTGCTTAAATGCCTTGTGGAAAGTGCTAAGCAAACTGGAATAGCTCCAAAATATGTAGGTGGGATTGCTCTTCACAATGCTGGGATTTACTCCATTATTGTCCAAATGACTCAGCTGAAATTGCCCACAATATACTAGACATTTTATTGTCAATACATTTTGTTCTGGCCATTTCTCTCCATGGCTACATGACCTCAATTCACCTTAACTTCTAAAATAGTGGGGTCAGGTGGTTCTGGTAACAGCATTCCATTTTCCATATCCAAGTATGATGTAGAGTCATCTGCATATTCAATAGGGCAGTGTGTCATCACCTTGTATCAACATTTTCCTGATTAGCCTACTGCCAAGAGAGAGATACTGCCGTCCCTGCTGTTGGACTGAGCTTTTTCTCTTCTGTATGTGACACTGCCAGCCGCCAAATGACCTTGAAACTGATTCCCAAACACAGAAAAGCACTTATTTGAAACTATGATGCTTAATTAAATCAATCAGTTAACGAGTCCTGTTTGCCCCTCCTTTTGCAGAGCAAATGGACCTTTTTTCATTCCAAGATGGATTACATCTAAATGGGGTTTGTGCAGAGAAAACCACAAAATGTCCATGTCTGTCTCTGGCGTAAATATCTAGCAGAATGGTATCTCCTAATCCACCACTCTTACTGACAGAAACCAGGCTGTTCTTCCTGCCTTGCTATCTAGAATATTGTTTGCCATAAATTAGGTCAGGATTTGTTCAATCAAGTTACAGCCCTTCTTGAAATTTCAAATGGAGATTAAAATCCAATCCAACGCATGGGATTGCAGCATTTTGTTTTAGACCAGCCAGTACCAGCTATCTCAGAAGAAGGTTTAAGAAGCTTCTCAGGAAAAATATGAAATAATCTTGAATTCTGCCTCTGGGCTTTTAATGAGGGACTGGTCTCTGAATCACTGTGGTTTATATCTCTGGCAGTTTCTCAATCCTGTCTAAAAAATGTCAAACATCCTCATTACCTGCTTAACTATCCAGTGGTGTTTTGGATCCTAAATCTCAAGAATACCTTTTTGACAAGGATTTTGTAGGTTAGCTAAAAGTGTTACCCTCCTCTGCTCTTCCAAACCTGCCTTTTGTGATTGGTTTGCTTTCTATTTTACTGGTTTTTTCCCTTATTCTCCTCTCATACCAAGCTGTATGCTCTAGCTCTTAAGCACTTCCCACATTCCAGTCCTAGGTTTTTACTATGAACAGTAAATGCATATGCACTGAATGTCCCCTCTCCCTCTCTCCTGGGTCCCCATGAAAGGAAGGCAAGCATTCTGGTCAAAAGGGAGATGATTTGGCTAAGTACCATTCAGGTCAAAGCGTCCATTTTCCCTGTGTCAGGGCACAGCTGTGGTGGCCATTCTCTGTATTCTGTTTAGATAAAGTTTTCTGTATAATATTGTGCTTTAATATGTAATTCCCTGTATTTATCTCAAATGTAACCAACTAACTGGGGCTGTTCAGCCTGGAGAAGAGAAGGCTGCATGGAGACCTCATAGCAGCCTTCCAGTATCTCAAGGGGGCCTGTAAGGATGCTGGGGAGGGACTCTTCATTAGTGACTGTAGTGATAGGACAAGGGGTAACAGGTTAAAACTTAAACGGGGGAAGTTTAGATTGGATATAAGGAGGAAGTTCTTTACTGTGAGAGTGGTGAGGCACTGGAATGGGTTGCCCAAGGAAGTTGTGAATGCTCCATCCCTGGCAGTGTTCAAGGCCAGGTTAGGCAGAGTCTTGGCCAACATGGTCTAGTGGGAAGGTGCCCATGGCCATGACAGGGGGGTGGAACTTGAGGATCTTAAGGTCCTTTCAAACCCAAACCATTCTATGTTTCTATGATTCTGCAGTGCTAATTAATTCTTCATATAAATACATTACTGTACTCTTTAAGATGAAGCACAAGATACCATTGCTCTTTATTAAGTCTCCTTATGCACATTGGATAACTTACAATGCCAAAACAGCTGTTCTTTTGTGTTGGATGAAGGCCATAGGTCCTAAAAGCCATGTAAGCACCCAGTTCCTTCAAAAAATTTAGGCACAAAAATAGTTCCTAAAGTACTAGACCACTTTTAGAAAGGCAGACCAAAGCTGTTTCTTTCCAAAGTGTCCTGAAACTTGGGTCTTGAGTTGTGGATTTGCAAGACAAAACAGGACAATCTTTGCACTTCACAGGGGTTCCTGTTCCTAGCAGGGATAAGGAAGAGGCCCTCTCTGGGGCAAGCAGCTAGGAAGAGACAGGAACTCAACAGCTAACAGGGAAAGAAACCTGATATTTGAACTCCACTAGTCCTAAAAGCCAAGTTATAGGTACTATGTGGGTTACTTGGGGCTGCAGGAGGAAAATGGGGGCCTGAATTTTGAGTTCTGGAAGGAAATAAAAAAAAAAGATTTCTATTTCATAGGATGTTGAGTGGCACAAAAGAACTATTGGACCCCAGGCTAACACATTTCAAGCTACTCCTCTGCTGACAGCATGTCATAACCAGACCAGAACACAATTATAAATAACAGTAGGAAATCTACCTACCTCATGCCAAGACAGCGAGTCAGCGTTAGTCATTTGGTCTTTTTTAATAATAGGGGATTTTGCCCGAGTCCCACTGAAAATCAGTCCTCTCCCTGCTCTGTAATACCAGGGGGTATTTGGTTTATATAGATATATTCTCAGATTTCATGCCATCAGTTTGCCTGCCCACAGCATTTAACAAACTTCTGAGTATCCTTATTAAAACTTAAATTTCTTTATTAAAATGAATTCCCTCAGTAGTTCTTCAGCAAGGTGTCTCGGTTCTATGCAAAGCACAATTAGCGCATAGGGTGGAAAGCTGTGTTGGGACAAGGGAGAACTTGTGCTGTTTCAGTGACCTTAATTCCCTTCTTCTTTACACCTCTAATCACTAGTATACAGAAAAGATGTTGAATACTGGTATGGGAGCATCTTTTACTATTAAAAGTATGCTGTACACAAGACTCAGTCCTCCTTACATTCTTTGACTTTTTTTTAATTTGAGGCTTTTGAAGCACTTTTTAAACGTTTATAATAACTGATTAAATACCTATCAATATATTTAATAACTGATCCCATTGTTAAGCTTAACTATTTCAGTTTCCCAGCATTCAGTGCTTTGAACATATGTGCTACCATCTGAAGTAAAATAGAAAGAGATTGTTTAGGGGATTTTGCTAGAAGACCCACTGACTAACACAACTTAGGTCAAAGGATTAATCATGCCTCAGTTAAACCCAGCCTTTCCTAATGGGGAACTGCTTTCTGTGGGGTTAATACTCCCTCATCTGAAAGCAAAGTCTGATGTGGGGGGGCTACCCACAGGACTGAGCAGAGCCCAGGGGGAACTTGGAGCACCATGGACCACTCACTTTCTGTGGCAGCTGTGTGTTCCCAGGGACTGGTTCTGGAGAAACAAAACAAGGTGTAAGTTAATAACCTACTTTAGAGGTCTGCTGCCAGCCTCTTTGTCCCAGACACAGAGAAAGCCAGGTCAGCTGTTTCGTATATAAAAAAGTATCTTATGGGAAGGCAAGTTTGGTCTCACTGGTTGGTTAAATTGGATTCTTTAACACCTGGGTTGATCTGAGAAATTCACAAATAATGTACCAAAATGCAATGTTTTCTCTGTGCTAAGAACAGTGAAGCAACAGGGTCACCTGCCACTGAATTCAGGGTCAAAACTCTTCTCTGTAGGCTTCATAGGAGGGAGGTGAATTTGGGGGACAAATGTCCTGTGTCAAACTAAACAGCATCAGGGAGATTTCTTGTGTAGTGGAGCTAAGCCATCTATATCAGCACAATGGTTCCTAGCCCAGTTTTGGCCTCAGTCGAAGATGGTCTCCCAAATGGGGTAAGATTTGGGAATTAGCATTTGCCAGGCCCCCTCCCCAGTGGGCAGCCTGGGTGAAGCCACACTGCTTTGGAAGCTGAGACTTCACAAATAAGGGTGTGGGGCGTTCTCTGCCAGAGTTTAATTCACTTTAATAAGTTAATTTTAATTTGTATACATGGAGCTGTGGCATGTGGTGAAGCCTTGGAGGGACAGGCATCGCAGCTGCCTTGGCTTTCCTCCTGCCCCAGGGCATTCAGGTCTCCTTGGGCTCCATGGATGTTTTGCTTTTGCACAGGGGCCGAGTGTCTCCTGCTCCCAGACACTTCTCCAAGTCCCAGGTGCTTCGGCATAGGGTGGAATCAAAGGAGAAGGTGTGAGGAAGCAGAGTGACCAATGCAGGAGTCGTATCAATTCCCAAACACATCAGTGTTACCCTGCCTTACATGGTTGCTGCAGACCAGCTCCTGGGAGGGAAGGAAAGCCTTTCCAAAAGGAGCAGGACCTCACGTTTAGACTTGCTGATGGGGGCAAGCTTGTAAGCAATGTCAGTGACTGATGAAAGCCACTTGTTAGGCATATTTCTGTGTTACTGGCAGGCAGTGGAGCTGCTACACTTCAGCTTTTGCTCTGTATTGATAAACTTGTCAGTACTGATGTGCATAGGCTGGCAGGACGGGAAAGATCATGGTTCCTGTGGCTGCACGGCCTGTATAAGCACATGAACTGTTTGCCGGGGGCAAAACCCCATCTACCTCCCTCAGCTGTACCTTTGCAGTGGCTTTTTTGAGGCAGGACTGAGTCTGCTGAGGACCAGCATCTCTTGTGTAAACAAAGACACTTGGAGGCAGGCACTGGGGCCCTATTAGAACACAAGATGATTGGAAAGATAAGGTACCAGTGTAGTCTTGAAAGAGCTGGGTTTACTAAGAATGTGTAACTTCATTAAGGAGCTTTTGTGGGTTAAAGCATGTTTGAACTGGTAAAAAGAAATGAGGGGTGGGCCTTGATGCCCAGGTAAACACCTGAAGTGGCTGCACTCCTAAGGCAAGATCTTGGAGCTGGTGGAGCTCCTATGGTGCGAAGCTGCTGAGCAGAAATTGCTAAAATGCTTTAATTAAACCGCAGAAGGGAGAGGGAGAAGGCAGATGTTTCTCAGGAGGGGGAGCATCTCACTGCAGTTCCTCACAGGACCCAACACAGCCCATCAGAGAGTGGTGGTTCCTTCAGACAGGAGCTCTCACCCAAGTGCCAGCCCTTGGCACCTTCCTGCAAAGAAGAATAAATACACAAAGGTGTTACAAAAAAAACCCTTTCCAGAGGAATGGGGCTGTGGGGCTGGTTACTGTCCTCTCATCATGGCAGCCCCTGTTCCTGCTATGCCAGGAGCCCTGCCTGGCTGCAGGGCATCTCCACTGCCTCCAGCCCCTGCTCTCCATCGAGCATTTTTTACACGCTTAGGTTTTTGTAAGTGTTAAATTGATGTAAAGAAGGCATTGAGGAGGCACAAAGAGAAAACAAGTTCTTGGCAGAAATCCGGTGTGCTCCTGCTCAACCATTCCCTGCTGCGGGCAGAAGGGGCACAAGGAGATGCAAGACAGAGTTTTCAAAGCTCATTATGTACTGGTTTATAGACTTTTAAGTTATTTCAGCTTGGCGAGTTTGATAAGGAAACCTGCAGCTTCAGTGAAAGCAATTGAAAGCAATTAGCATGACTTGAGTTATTACTGAGTAATTGTGCCATTATTTATTTCCTGTAAAGCGACAGACTACTGGAGTGGGGTTTATGTTTTCTGGCTGTAGATTATTTGTGTCAGGATGAATGCAGTCACCAGGAGGATGGCAAATAGAAGTGGGAACACCACAAAGATTTTCCCTGTGACAGTACAAGGACATGCACTTCTCCCCATCTTCTCTACCATCTGGTGCTTTTCTTCTGTGGTGTTAATAATGGTAATGATCTTCAGAGCCAGGTTTGTGTTGGTATTAGCCCTGGCCTGGGAAGACCCCAGGAGGGGGACAGGAGTGCCCTGGGTTAATGCCAAGCATAGGCATGGGGACAGACCACGGGGGAGATTTGTGCATCAGCCCTGGCAGGCAGGTGTAGATGTCCATGTTAATCAATACTGAAGAAGACAATGGAAGAAGTAGCAAAGGTTGCGTTTCCCTCTGCTTGCAAGTAGGTTTCCTTTTCCAGTTTATATCGCTTCCTGCCAGGCACGAAATGGAACCCCTTTGTATGTGGGAACACTTCAGTCCACCTCTAACCAATTCCTGTCCGCTCTGAAAATGAAACATGAGAGCTACTAAAAATAATCAGTAACAGGGCAAGAAATAAATAACCCACTGTTTTATTCAGGGAGAAATACTTTCTGACTTGGTCATCAGCAAGTAATTATCTTTGCTGGAACTGGCTAAGAGGTTAACATACCTGGAGTGAATTGCTGACCCTTCCTAGGGAAAATGGTGGCCTGGGATACTTTTTGAGGTTCTTTTCAGGTATGATTTAAGAACAATGCTATAGAAGTTCTTTAGGAGGCAGCTCCCTTCAGCAGGGAATGATTTGTAATTTGGCTTTTTTCTGGAACTCCTGAAAGTTTGGATACTTCAGAATTTTTTGAGGTCAGTGCTGAATTGTTACAACTCTTGCAAGCATTGTGAAAGACATAGACCAATGAAGATGAAAGGGAAATGTACATTCTAAAATGCTTTAGTCTAAACAAATACTTCAGATCTGTGAGTACCAGAACAGGCAGAAAATAATGTAGAAAGGAAAAACCTATACAAAAAATACTGTTCAGCTTGACATTGGGAAAACCTGGTTATTCCCTACAGTCTTTTGTAATGGAAAAAAAAAAAAAAAAGATGGTTTAGGTCTTGGGAAAATGTTAATATGAACCACCAAAGACATCCCAAGGATGGGATGCAAGAAACAAAACTAGGGACTCTTGGGACACTTTTGAAGTGATGCAAATCTGCACCAGTGAAACCAAGACTTGCCACAGGCAGCACTGACTCTACAGGCAATTTCAACACTTACACCTAGGGCTTCATTTCCAGAGGTTTTTGAAGCTCCAGTGGAATGAATGGCAAAAAGAAAGTCTTTTCTGCACTCCTCCCCTGTGTGACTGAGCCTCAGCTGGCCTGATTCTTTGCAGCTGCCCAGGCAGAAAGCCAGACCCTTCAGATTGTGAATTATGGGCAGAACAGAAGGAGTTCTGGCATCTTCACAAACAGGACACCCTTGGGCAGGGGAAAGCCCAGAAAATACCGAAGTGCTCAACACTGCTCTCCCATGTGGGCTTTGTAAGAGCCAAAGTAAGGAGCATCCAGTGAGGCAGTAGAGCACAGCAATGAGAATCCAAGAGCTAGGCCATGGGGAAGGGGATGTGGCTCAACTCCACTCTCTTCACCCAGGACACATAGTTTTACGTATCTTACATAAAAGCAGCAGGTAGAAGGACCTTTGATGCATGTGCCCAGTAAAATTAGTATAGAGGTTAAAAGCTTACTCTGTGCCATAGTCCTGGCACTCTGCGTCATCCTTCCATCCTCACTCCCTCACACTTACTAACCCTCTAATCCTCTGCAGTTTGAGTTCTCCTCTCCATAGGTTTATTTTTTTCTGTCTGAAAATAGTTTTAACCCTTCTGATTGCTTTATTATTACATTTCTCTTCAAACAAATGCTGTCTGATGAGGTCAGCCTTTAGCATAACACCTTGCCCTAACATTCTGTCTCATAGAATTATAGAATAGTCTGGGTTAGAAGGGACCTTTTAAAGGTCATCTAGCACAACACCCCTGCAATAAGCAGAGACATCTGCAACTAGATCAGGTTGCTCAAAGCCCCATCCAACCTTGAACACTTCCAGAGATGAGGGATATAACACCTTTCTGGGCAACCTGTTCCAGTGTTTCACCACCATCATGGTAAAAAATGTCTTCCTTATATCTAGGCTGAATCTCCTCTCCTTCAGTATAAAACCATTACCCCTTGTTCTGCCACTGCAGGCCCTACTAAAAAGTTTGTTCCTAGCTTTCTCACAAGCCCCCTTTAGGTACTGAAAGGTTGCTCTAAGGTCTCCGTGGAGCCTTCTCTTCAGGCTGAACAGCCCAACTCTCTCACCCTGTCTGTACAGCAGAAGTGCTCCAGCCCTCTGAACATCTTCCTGGCCTTCCTTTGGACTCACTCCAATACGTCCACGTCCTTCTTATGTTGGGGCCCCAGAGGCAGACGCAGGACTGCAGGTGGGGTCTCACAAGAGCAAAGTAGAGAGGCAGAATCACCTCCTTTGACCCACTGGTCACACTCATTTTGATGCAGTCAAGGGTACAGTTGCCAGTGAAGACTGAGCGAAAATAGTTGTTGAGTACCTCAGCCGCCTTCTCATTTGTTGTTACCAGTTTGCCAGTTGTGTTCACCTCAGGGGTATGCTTTCTTTGACCTTCCTTTTCTGGCTGACGTACCCATAAAAACCCTTCTTATTACCTTTGCATCCCTTGCCAAGTTCAGCTCCAGCTGCTCCTTGGCCTTCCTGACCCCATCTCTGCACAACCAGTCACCATCCCAGGATACCTGTCCCTGCTTGCACTGCCTGTGCATTTCCTTCTTGTCCTTCACTTTGACCAACAGGTCTCAACTCAGCCATGCTGGCCTCTTGCCTTGCTTTCCTGATGTCTTATACCTGGGGTTTGAGAACTCTTGTGCTCCATGGAAAGTGCCTTAAAGATGTGCCAGCTCTGCTCTGCTCCCCTGTTCCTGAGGGCAGCTTCCCAGGGTCCTATTGACTAATTCCTTGAACAGGTGCAAAATTCAGGGTCCTGACTTTACTCTTCACCTGACCCGTATCCCTCAGGACTGAGAATTCACCAGTGCATGATCACTGCAGCCTGGGCTGCCTCCAATCTTGACATCACTGGTCAGCTCACTTGCGTTGGTGACCAACAGCTCCAGTAATGCATCCCTCCTGTTAGGACTGTCTATTACCTGGCCTAAAATGTTATCCTTAGTGCACTCCAGGCATCTCCTACAGCTTAGCATGCCACTTTTCCAGCAGATGTCAGGGTGTTTGAAGTCCCCTAGCAGGACAAGAGCCTCCGAGAGTGATGCCTTCTGTAGCTGGAGTAAGAGGCTTCGTCAACAGGCTCCCCTTGATTGGGTGGCCTGTAGTAAACACCAACCACATGATTCGCTTTGTTGCTTCCGTCTCTACTTCTTACCCATAAGCTTTCAACCTGCTCATGGCTATTCTTCTCCATATGAGGCAGACTCTCTGCTTCTGCACATGTGCTTGGGTGCCATGAAACCTAACCCATTTGAGAACCTCTCCATCTCATTCAAGTCTGCACATCAAGAAATGATCTTTGTTCATCAGCAAAATACATATATCTAACTGAATTAACTGTTTTTCTGAAAGGCATCTTCAGGTTTGTTTCCCAAATGTGTAGAAGGCACCATCAATCAGATAGGCTGAATTCAGGTTATTTGATGTCTGGAGCTTTCAAGTGAAAATAATAAGCTAACAGTAATGTCACCCTTAAAAGCCAGGCTTCTTCCCCTAAAGATTTTATCTAAAAATATCCAAACTGAGATCATTATATGTACTCTGTGCTGTTGTGTGCCACGTAAAATGTCCAGATATCCGAACAGCTATGGGAAATGTAGGGGATTTAGAAATGATTGAACAAAAAAGCATTATCTATCTTATCCATCGCAGAGCTGCTGCTCTGCTGCCATTTACTGGGATTCAGCTGGGATAATCTCTCTCCCAGCCTTTTACTTTAATGGCAACTGGCGGGTGACAGTAGGTTGGACTAGGTGACCTTTAAAGGTCCCTTCCAACCTAAACCAATCTATGATTCTATGATTCACACAGGGATGCTGGTCAGTGCTGGCCGATACCCAAGCCCAGCCCCAGAGAAGGCAAGCTCCCACACTAGTGGCCAGGGCTGTGCAGCAGGAAGGAGCTGTTGTTTCCTGCTCGCTTTGCAAGCTGTTGTCCTGCTTAAAATGGGAAGCTGGAAAGTGAGAGGTTGAGAAAGCAAAGGTCTGGTTGGCAAGTTTCAAGTGCGTGCATGTTCTCATTGCTTATGAAGGTGTAAGCTGTCCTTTGTCAATTAAGTGACCTGGACGTTTATGCTTGAGCCATCAGGACGGCATGTTGCCAGCCAAGGCATAAATGGATGAAAGCAAAAGCCTACCCTCCTGCAGGAAGAGTTGTCGGTCCATCCTGCCTCCCACAGAGGGGTTAACTCTGCCCATTGTTTGGGCAAGGCTGTGCAGGGTTTGGAGAGGCAGGGTCTGCAGGGCGAAAAGGACCTCACTGGAAACTGCTCTGCCGCAATCTGGCTCTGATAAAGCAGCCCAACCCATCCTGTAAAGACTTCTGCTGAAAAATCTTGAAGTGATCACAGAGGAAATGACGGGAACTCGGGCCTCACTTCCCACCCGGGCCAGGCACTCCCTGTCTCTTTTTCCCTCCAGCCCGCCCGGCACACCGGTGTCCCATGGGAAGGGCCAGGGCTCCAGCTGCAGCGTGGCAAAGGCCAACTGAGACAGGAGGAAGGAGGGATTGCAGCAGGGAGCTCAAGGCTGCGCTCCGCTTGCTCCTCGTAGGAGTATGGAAATGTAGGGTCAAGTTCAGCGATTGCGGTGGCAGGAGAGGGAGGAACAGAGCAATTCCTGTGGCCTGGGCGACATTTCACTTACTTATACCAGCTGAAAAGCTTAGTTGGAGTCTTGAGAGACTTTAGTGTGGCTTTCCTTGTTTGCATTTAAGAAGGCATTCAGTTAACACAAGTGCCTTGTGCTGAAATGCCTGCTTTATGAGGGGGCAGGGCTGAACAGGTTAAAAATATATAGTACTTTGGATTATATGTCTCCTTATAAAGTAGTTTCCAGCTCTGCTGTCCCAGACCATTTATCTCCTCCCTTATCTGTGGATTAGGTATAAAGAAACCACTCTCACTGTTTTCATCCAGTTGTGTTTGGTTTTTTACCTTATGGTTTGTAACGTGTCAGTTCCTGGTGAGACACAGTCTGAACCCAGCGCTGGTTTGGTACCTTTGTAAATTGCTGAACATCACAAGGGAGTTATAAGGAATATGCTGTACATGCTCTACCTGCCCTCCACCCTGTCTGTCTTCCTTGGATGATCCCAAACATTATTTTGTGTGCCACATTCCTCTGTTAGAAACCTTTTCTTCAATGCTGTTCTTTTCTGGTGTGCACTAATGTAACCCTGCCCCATGGCAGCTACAGTGGAGCAATGTGTCAGCAGGCTGCGTGCAGAGTGGTCACCAGCTTGCAGATACAGTCCTGGTCTGAGGAAGCGATGCTCTTGGGAGCTGTGTTCCTAATTCCTTTAGCTTCACCTAAAAAAACCACAAACTTTCAGTGTGTGGAATTGTACAGACTGGGGACCAGCAGGACACGGGCAAGAAACCTGAGAAAACAAGGTGTCCTCAGCAGGGATGCTGCAAGACTTGGTGGCTAGTAGGTGCCCCTGTCCTCCAGGCTTCCTTCTGGGTGTTGCGGCCCTGGTAGTCTTGGCTGTCTTCATAAATGGCCACCTCTCGTCTCCTGGGTGGTGGCAGAAGCCAGCTGGATGTTTCCTGTACCTTTGCGCAGCTCTGAGATGGTAAAGTTGCTCCAGACTGCAGAGAAAGTGTGTGAAGCCGGTTCAGCCTGTACATAGCAGCTGATGTTGCCCCAGGGCAGGGAAGGGACATGGAAGCCACCAAGTGATCTGGCCAGTCGTGGGAAAAAGTCACTGAAAGAAAGAAGCAAGCAGGCTTCGCCCTGGTCTTTGGGCATCTGCAGTCCCTCTGAGACTGTAAACCATTCATGGCAGGGACTGTCATCTCCTGTGAGGCACGGTGGGTGGTGTAGGCCACATGAAATACACATAAATCCTAGTCCAGTCCAGACTGTAAAACTGGTTTAAAGTGAAAACAGATTTGGGCAGTTCTCGGGCTGTGTGCAGGCATCAGCTCTGGGATGTGGCAGCTCCCTCTGGGCCTCTGTTGGTGGGTCATCCTTGCTGCCTCTACAGAGTGTGCCGCTTCCTCCCATCCCATGACGCAGCTCCTGGTTTTGTTCATTCTGTGGGCAGGTAGGAAACAGCGAGTGGCACAGCACTGACAGTGGGGCTGGGAATGGAAACCTCGGGCTGGCACCGCTCCCCATGGAGTGCCGCCCTGTCTGCTGTGCTCTCGGATGGTGCCTGATGAAGATGTGACCCCTCCTCAGCTGTTTGCCCTGGCGGTGATGCCAGGGATGCCCTCAGATCTGCTGTCAGGTCAGGGCAGGCGCTTGCTAATACCCTGCAGGAGAGTTCCTGCGGCTTATTGCAAATACCCAGTTCAAACTGGTTAATCCGCGCGAGTTGGTCTGTCTGGCAGGGCTGGCAGCACGCTCACACATGTGCTGCTCTGGGTGAAGGTCGGCTGCTGCTCCAGGGCAGTCACAAAGAGCAGCTGGTTCTGCTGCTCCCCAGCCAGACCTCTGCCTGCAGCCCTCAAAGCCTTTCCTCCAAATCCTGTGCAGTCCTGTGCAGGTTTTAGTGCTTTTTGTCCTTCCTTAGTTGAAAACAGGACTCCTATTTCTTCCCTGATGAGACTAGTAAAAGCTATGAGAATATTCATCCTAAATTTCCCCTTTACACCTTATTATACACCTGGGTATTTATCCTAAAGAAGCAGATGGGGTGAAGATGTGGCTGTTTCCAGATTCCACAGCACCACTAACAGATGCCATTTTAACAGTGAGCTCTTGTTTTGCTGTAGCCGGGTTTATCTTGCTTTGGAGAACTTCTCAGGAAGTTGTGCAGAGCAAAAGGGTGCAGCTTGGCTTTCCATTGTTCTCACTGCTCCTGCTCCTGTACAACACAGGAAAACAAGGAGAAAATATCCTTTTGCTGGGACTCACTCCCATATTTCTTGTGAACCTGGAGTTCAAGCATCGGTAAAGTGGAAACTGAGGGAATACAGAATGCACTGAGGGAAAGATGGTGCTTAGTGTAGTGCATGTTCTTCACACTCAGCCTGTTTGTTTGCTTCTCCCAACTCCTTAGCATTTAAGTAATTTCATTAGCATTTATACATAACTTTCCATGGCAAACAACATCAACCTTGAATCTGCAACTCTTTCTTTGCTCAGGAAGATTCAGCTAAACCTGGGTTTATTTTCGTATAAACCTAATTAAACTTAGAAATATTTTTTTTCAGTCCTATAATGTTAATTATCCTACATTCACATAATGTATCTCATGTTGGCTGAAAGCTTTGTGAGCCCTTTGGAGGGCGCTGGTAAATTAACTCCAATTAGCTCCCTTCCTCCAGTTTCCCAAGCTGTGGCTGCTCTCCTCCATCCTAGCTCTGTGACTCTCTCCCTCCTTCCTAACTCCTCTGCTGATGTTAATGCTCTCAGAGGAGTCATGAGATGACCCCCAGGCCAGGTCCTGCGTGTATACTCATCCTAATTGCCAATTTCTGACAGTCATCTGTCACTTACATGTAAGTGGCGAACTCCTTTCTGTGAGCCCCTTGATGGGCTCAGCAACCCCTGGCAGTGAGGTGGAGGGAAGAGCTAGGGGCAAGACTTCAACTGCAGCAGGAAGATTTGCTAAAGCCTGTCTGTCAGGGTTGTCTGGGTTTTAGGTGTGGTATACACAATCTCCATGCACATACCATTGCACTCAGAAATGCCTCAATCAAGGCCAAACATTGCTTTGCTGAAGATCTGGATTCAAAAGTTGAAATGGAGGCAGCTCGCCATGTGCTAACAATGGATGACCCTCCTACTTCCACATTTTTGTCATATTTCTCTATCTGAATAGCTTCAACTTCCAAGTGTATGGAAGGCTTTGTTGTCAGATTAAAAACCGCTGTAGTCTCTCTTCCCTTTCATGGGTAGCATTTATAGCTGACTCATCTGCTTCTGACTCACCTTAGGCAACAACACATTGCTGTCAGGACAATCCTGAGTATAGAGTTAGGTAAAGTTAGGGAATTTGGGAAACTGCAGGCAGAAGTATGGATGCACATCGTGGTTCCTAAGTGGAACTGCCCTTCCCATAGATAACCCAACAACATGAGCCAGCAGCGTGTGCTTGCAGCCCAGAAACCCAGCCATGTCCTGGGCTGCATCAAAAGGAGCGTGACCAGCAGCTCGAGGGACGTAATTCTCTGCCTCTACTCTGCTCTTGTGACACCCCACCTGCAGTACTGTGTTCAGCTCTCGGGCCCCCAGCAGAAGAAGGACTTGGACCTGTTGGAGTGAGTCTAGAGAAGGGTGACGAAAATTATCAGAGGGCTGGAGCACCGCTCCTATGGAGACAGGCTGAGAGAGCTGGGGTTGTTCAGCCTGGAGAAAAGAAGGCTCCAAGGAGACCTTAGACCAGCCTTCCAGTACCTAAAGGTAAAAGGCCTGAAACTGAAAGAGGGCAGATTCAGACTAGATATTAGGAAGAAATTCTTCCCTGTGAGGGTGCCGAGGCGGTGGCACAGGGTGCCCAGAGAAGTCGTGGCTGCCCCATCCCTGTCAGTGTTCAAGGCCAGGTTGAACAGGCCTTGAAGCGACCCGGTCTGGTGGAAGGTGTCCCTGCCCGCAGCAAAGGGCTGGAACTGGATGATCTGATGTGCATGGGGTGCTTTGGGCCTCCTGTGCAAGTCCTGGGTGGGTTGTACAGACTCTGCACAGTAAATGTCATCATGGGATCAGGATTCACCAGATTTACTCTACACACACAGTCAAGGTGTAGGTTTCTTGAACAAAATATGTCAGTCTACTGTGGGCTTCCTTTTCAGTCCCCATGTTGGTGCTCCCTAATGCATTTTGGCACTGATAATCATGTGGCCATAGAGTGGGTTGAACCAGCTCAGAGGTGCAGCTAACTGTGCAGATACACAGGGACTGTTACTGACACAGGAGGGGTGATGGGAGCAGAGGAAGGTGGGACTGTTCCTCTTGTCAGTAGCACCTGCTTAGATTGACATAAGCCAACCATGACTGCACTGGCAGTGATTTACCTGAGATTTTAGTACATTGGACAGCCCAGGCAAAACGATGTCTGCAGCTCATGCTTTGATGAAGCTGCTGAAGACCTGAGACCAGTGGGCAAATTCCTCTGCTTCTGTCTGGTAAAGAGGTCATAACTAGGATATTGGGACAACTGGTAGTTTTGATGGAGCAGGCTTGGCCACAGGGTGGACTCATCCTTGCAAACACAAGAAAGAACCCAGAGCACATGGCTGGGCAAATGTGGAGACAGAAATTGCGCTTGGTTTAAGTAATGCATCTGCTTATCTTCTCCTAGTTAAAATTACTGACCAGTCCCAAGAAAAGGATCATATTGATCTTTTACAGTTGCAGCATTCTAAGAAAGTATTTTTTTCTAGTAACATGTATGCTCCTTAATTCAGGTGGTGAAGTTCTGGGGTCTTGGTGCTCCAGCCCTACTGATTTTTTTTCTCTTCCTTCTCTGATGACCCCAAATCTTTACAAACCTGCTGCATATCAGTGTCTTTGACTGAGCCTTCACTTGACATTTACTGGTTGTGGGATATTGGAGATGTCACTGGGCTTCTCACCTAGTTACCACAATCTGCAAACAATTAATCTTGGTCTGGACTGTACAGGGGTCTGGTCTACTCCGTCTTCATAAATACTTCTCCTTCCTTGACCTTTTGGAATGATCATTCAGTCTGTCAAATTTACCCTCACTTCCTGTTGTATTCAATAAATTCCTTTGCTTAAAAAGTCTCTTGTTGACACTAACCATCTGGCAGCTGTGGGAGAAGACAGTAAAAATAAGAAGTGAGTGTTGAGCTGTGGGTCAAAGCCTCATCTATAAAGTCGTGCTATAGGAGCATGATAAAAAAGCAGAGAACATGAGTAGGAAGTGGGAAAACTCACTCATGTCTCTGAACATCGTGTGTCTGAATGTCTTATGTCTCTAAATTGGAGAGACATCAATTTGATAGGTGGACCACTGGGTGGATAAAGAACTGGCTGGATGGCTGCACGC
>WYDI02032311.1:0-10401 GCA_009867235.2 Psittacus erithacus
GTGCCATGGGTTAGTGGTGGCCTTGGCAGTGCTGGGCAATGGTTGGACTGGATGAGCTTAAAGGGCTTTTCCAACCTCACTGATTCTATGCAAGGAGAGATCGTCTTCAAACAGAAGCACGAGAATAACATGGCAACGGCCATTGCTTTAGGAGGAGCAAATGAGGTGTGCAGAGAAACTGGTCCTTTACTGGATTTGATTATGGGCGATGCCCTCCTGTTTGCTTGCTTATTTGTTTGGGCTTTCTTAGCCTTTAGCCTGTAGCCTACAATTTTGGAAAGCCATTTCCAAATGGTGTCAGTAGGAACAGGTTTGATAGCTATTGAGGAGCGTTTTGAGGGCTTTCAGAAGATCAGTTCTGAAACCTGTGAAAAGGGGAAAATGGTGAACTTCTGGAGCATTTTCCTTAGATTTTTAGGATTAGTTATTTTTCTGTGATTCTCCTGATCTCATTGGAATTCTGTGGTTAGCTGGGGCTTCATACAGAAGAACGGCACAAGAAAACCAAACCAAACCCCCCTGAGAGTCAGTTTTGAATATTGAAAGCCATGAATTTTATGCCTTCTTTGGTTTTAGAAATGCAGTACGGGTATTATAGCCCATGCTACGTCCTTTTCTGTTGACATTTCTTGATGGTAACTTGTGCTTATCCAATTTCTTCTATTTGAAAATGGTTTTTGCTGTTTTTCTGGACACATTACTGTCTTGGGCACTTCCTGCCTTTGAAGTCTGTAGTGAAATGGCAAATCACCTTTTCTTTTCCTGCGTTTCTGATCCCTGCTCTATTTAGCACAATATAAAGAATAAATTAAGGAACCCAGTGAAAGAATTTATAAACAGCTTGCAAAGACGTTAAGAATCAAAGCTCCAGGGAAGTGCTGAAAAGCCTCTTAGTTGGGGCTTTGAGACCATAAGTGGTGACTGATTCATGCACCACATTAGAGTGACGTCTGGGGAAGGGTTGAAATAAAGAATGTGATCATGGCTATAAGCTGAGCCCACAGGTGACTCCACTTGGTGTGGGTGCAGAGCACAGGCAAAGACTGCCCCTCACTGATGAACTTCCACTTGGAGAACCGTTTGCTTATGTGAAATAAAAGGCATCATGTGGGGTTAGAAGAATCCTCTTCACTGTGTCATTAACAGGCCTCGCTGCTAAAGTCAGCTTTGTTTGGGACTGCTGTGAGTACGCAGTGAGAGATGAATACACCATAAAATATAGAGAGCCATGGAAATGGAGGAATTTAGTTAATTAAAGCAATGGTCCAACCAGGAGTTGTTCATGCTGGTCGTGGAGTATGTGAAGGTCTCTAACAGAAGCCAGAGGCTGCTGCAGGAGAGCATCTTTTCATCTCAGAGTATCTCTCTCTGTACAAAATGCACCTTAACAGCAGCATGTTTTGGAAGCTCTCATTGCAAAGAAAAAGCAAAAGGCTTGGCTTGGTTTGGGAATCTATTTAGAAAGTTTAAACATGACTTTGCTGCAAATAGGCCTGGACATGGAGAATTACTCAAGTAGGTTCATGTGGTGTGAATCGTTGGTGTTCCTAACAAGGGTTTATGGTAAGAATCGTACCAGTTGCTGATGGTGAGGACCAAACCTCAACCTTTCCTCAGCGCATAACACATCTCCAAATATCTATATCTACATTTCTATGGGTCTCTCTCTATAGAGTGGTGTTACCTCATGCTGTTCTGCTGTGGTGGGAACCCCCTTTCAATAAAGAAATTACAGCATTTCATATTTCCAGAACCTTCCAAGGCAAAACTAAAACAAAACCTGATGAATTTCAGGGATTTCATGCTGAGTTTAAAAGTAGGAATATGTGACATGGGTAGTGCAATGTTGTGCTATAGCAGCCAGCATCATTTAAGCAAGATCTACTCATCTAAAAACCTAAACCTCGGTTTCTACATGCCCATCCTCCTGTACAAGGTATAGATTTAACCTGGAACAGTGTCTGTCTTAATCATTCTAGTTTAAAACAGTCTGTTTTCTCCGTTCTCCATTTGAACCTTAGGACTGTAATTTGGCATCAACTGCCTGTAAAATACAGCATTTGTAGCTCACATCTGGACTGTGTGTCTCTGAGGATGCCGGCATAGCCAGAGCATGCCAAGGCAGGCTTCAGATCAGAATCAGTCCTATGGGATGTGAAAGGTTTATATTGCACTGTGTGAAGCAGGGACCCTCAAATCAGGGAAACAACTGACTCTGTGTTTAGATGTAAGAACATTCTGACACCAGTTGAGAGCGGGATTCCCAGGGCAAGACCAATGTGTCTGATGCTTCGAAACCATTTTAAGCACCTTGGTCCCATTCAAGAATAAAAGCTCACCGACTGCTGCTAAATCTGTGGTTCCTGACCTGCTGTTTCTATACAAACCTCTGTGAGGGGGAAATGAGATCGTCTGCCTGACAAAGAAGTTTTGCCACCTTTTCTCTGCCTCAGCAGCCCCTAGTGAGTACTCTTCACACTTCTCCAGCCACCTGCTTGCGCCTCCCCAAAGGAGTCCAGCTCTGTGCTGACTTCAAAAGAACATATTTAAGTGCATTCCTGCATCAGAGGCAATATTGGTGAGTAGAACAGTGTAATAAGGATTTGTGGAAGATGTGTAACTCCTTGGTAATCCATGATATTTGGCTGCCTGGCTTTGATATCATAGTTGGCAGGAGAAATAGCAACTCTGGTTTGCAAGAGCTCTCATGATTTCCAGATTTACTTTTATTTCAGGCTACAATAAACCCAAGGCTATTTCTTTTTTAAACAGTGACATGAAACTATCTGGGTTTCTTCAGATCAAAAGTATCAAGTCTGCTCTATCTAGAAGGGAGTTTGGCCTGCACCCATCACGATGTTAACATCTATAATCCCTGTAAACTCTCTCAGCTTTCATGAAGCAGTGTTTCATTGAAACACATGATAAAGTGATTGCATCTTGTGCACAAAGAGGCATTTTCACACACTTTACTGGGGTTTAATATTACACTAATGTGAAGCACGTGGTTAATTATGGTTGAAACAGCCTTATTTTCAATAGAGCCATTTGACATCCTCTGAGTCTTGCTCTGCCACCCATTACTTTGCCTTGTCTCTGCTTCTTTTGTAACTTCCTTGGGGAGCAGAACTTGTTTGTTTGATGGTTTATCATGTATGGCATGGTAAGGTCACTCTGATAGCTACTCACACGTGCTGCAAATGTGACCAACAGCATGTTACTTCATTGCCTAATAAACTGGCCAGCACCACAGCAGAAGGGCTTGTTTTCATTTACACACATTATTCCTTCAGATGGGAAATTCAGAAACACTTTGTGTGTAGATGGGAATGATGCTCTGAGTGTTTGCCAGCTTCCTCATTACCGCTGTTTATGAATTGGAAGTTACAGCAAATGCTGGCCTGGGTTTAAATGGGAAGATTCATGATTCATACCCACAATCAGGTGCTCATCTGACAAGCCACCACGTCAGCACAGGGACAACTGTGACTGCTCATGTAGCCATGGATTGGTGCCATTCTGGCACTGCAAAAACAACTCTTTGCTAAAATCCATTTGAGCCATGGTACTTGCACAAAGATGGAGCAGTAGTTCATAGAATCATAGAATAGTTTGGGTTGGAAGGGGCCTTCAAAGCTCATCTTGTCCAACCCCCTGCAATGAGCAGAGACATCTTCAACTAGATCAGGTAGTCCAGAACCACATCCAGCCTGGCCTTGACGTTACTGGGATTGTATTTCTGCACAGGAGGAAAGCTGTCCAGCCCTTGCTGACTCCTAATGATACAATAGGATCATAGAATCATAGAATGGGGTATCTAGGGAATGATTTCTGAGACAACTTTGTAAAAAGATGGGGGAAATGAGCCACAGAGCTGCTGTTGGATTGTACTGGGGGGATCTGAGATGTGTAACTCAACACTCATCAGCTAGGGGCTGTGCTATGAGCTCACTCTTTGCACTAAATGAAGCAGTTCTGAGATGCCTGCGAGCAGCTGCCTTGTGTTATCACTGAAATCAACTGCAGCAACTGGGCACAGGGAAAATCTTTCCTGCGTCATTACATAGTTCTCATCTTGTACTATTATGTTAACAGCCTGGAAAAATGGCTTTAGGAGTGTGCTGTCACATTGAGTGTGAGGAGGAACTTGGCCATCAACCAGTGCAGATTTTAATGGCAGTTAATCCAAGCTGACCACCTTCACAAATTTACAGTTGATGTCTAAACATTAAACATTTTCTCATGCATTACAGCGGCTTTGTTGTCTTTCTCATTTTTAAGCAAGGTTGGCAAGTGCTTTACAAAACAATCTCGTTCTTTGAGCATTCATATAATTTCAGTGGTGTTCATCAGCTTGGACACGACATTGTGCTTCAATGTGTGGGCTTGCATGTGTCAGTGCTGAGCTCCTTTGCTGTGATTCAGTGGTTACTGTAAGTGGAGAAGAGGACTCTCTGCTCCTGGCTTCACCCACTGATAAGAGACATTACTATTATTAATCTCCTATCACCTTGTGAGGGATGGAAAATGCTCCTTGGGATATCAGCTTCTGCTCCCTGCCTTTGCAGGTGGGAGGCATTCCTTCAGATTCCACTCCTGCCCCAGTTTTACTTTCCTCATCATTATTTATCTCATACTTCACTTCTCATCCCAGTAAAGGCATCAGCCTTTGATCGCTCCCCCAGTGCTGCTGTTTGAGATGCACACGTTTGGTTGGTGGCATTTCCACAATCAAAAGACAGTTGTTTTCTTAAAAATCACAGTATCTGTGGCCTTGCCATCAGTAATGAGCTGCTCAGACCCCTCTGAATCAAGCTGACACCGAAATAATGATGCTTGTGTTAAACTTTCAGTGTCTCTGTATGTCAGTGTTGTAGACTGAAATGAAATAAGAAATCATAGGGCAGTTTGAAGCAATTAAAGTGTAAGGGCCTTGGCTCAGCTTTCAAAACATACCTCGATGTTTATCTTCCTTCCAGCATAAATCAGCCCTCTTCTAGATGAGCAATGTTCTTAAAGAGCCTCTTGCTGTCCCAGCGAGTTTATTTAACAGGGGAAAAGCAATCTGTAACTCCGTGTTTCTGTGTCTAAGAATCTCATCATTCACGTGGCTTCCCTATCTTGGCTTAGGAATTCATAAACATCAATGGAGATTTCTCTTCACTGCACTACTGCGATATAAAGAATACTCTGCCTCAAGAGAGCAAGTGAGCAGGTTAAGAAACTGGCCCACGTGAAGCAGGACATCTGTATTTGTGTAAAATTCAGTCAGGTGCTGCCTTGTACCTTCTCCATACAGGGATAATCGTGAGATTAGGAGGAACTCTTTCCACTTTCAGGGCAGCTGTGGGCATGTGAAGTTTACTTTCTTGTACCTTTCTACATGCAACCATCTATTAATCGTTTAGCGTAATGCTGCTGCTTCTCCTCCCACACACACCCTTTCCAGCAGCATAGGAGGCAATGGTGGGAAAGGTGGTGAGCTTTACAGCCCTGTAAGAAAGATCTATAAGATTTATTCTTTAGCAGTACAGCAGGAGGTCAGTTTACTCCCCAAGAAATACTCAGCCTCAGCACTGCAGGGAAATCCACGCTCCAGTTTCACCTACATAGTTAAGGGCTGCTGCTGCTGCCTGCTTTTAATAAATAAAATATATCTTTAGATTTCAAGTCTATTTCAAACTTGCATGAGGGAGGATTCAGCCTGTTGAGCTCACTTTCCTGTGCTCAGGAGAAGGGAGGCTTCAAAGCATCTTGGTTGTAGCAAAGTACTGAAGAGGAGGCCTAAAGCAAGAGTGGGTGCCCAGAGATGTTGCTGCATGGCAAAGGTCCTAGAAAAGGCTCTGGAAAAGATAAGAGGAAAGTCAACAGATTCCAGTTGTGGGGACTGGAAAAGATAGAGGGGTTTGGACACTGAGAGAGCTGAAAAGCTACAAGTGCAATTCAACCACAACTGTTACTTTTAACTCCATTTAGCCAAGTCTCATGCTCTGCGCTCTGACACACGCTCCTCATGTCCCATGGCCGGGGTGCACCAAATCATGGCAGTTCACAGACACAGTCCCAAAGAAGACTGAAGTTAGAATCATAGAATCATAGTATAGTCAGGGTTGGAAAGGACCTTAAGATCATCCAGTTCCAACCCCCCTGCCATGGGCAGGGACACCTCACACTAAACCATGTCACTCAAACTAAACCACATCACCCAAGTTCAACAGGAATGAGGAATGGGAAGGTCCTGGGTGGAGAATATGGTAATGGGGGCAGAACACGGGAATTCTATGCCATTTCTTTGAAAACTGGGGGGAAAAGCCCCAGATGACATTGCAATGAATGTTGGAAATGTCTGAAAGCTTTTAAATAGATGCAGCAATGGGCACAACTGTATCTCATACACAATCTACTGATCAATAAATTCCACTGTGTTCATTCCTTATTTGTTCTCTTTGAGGCTATATCTTTATCAGGCTCTTCAAGACCAATACAGGCATGAAAATAATTATGGACAAATGAACTTTAGTCTTAATACCTTGTTTTTAATACCTAGGGCAGATTCAGTATGGCAATGTCAGCGTTAGCTATGATGCAAGCACCTACCTTTCTGTAGCTACATTTTAGATAGCAGAAGGATACAGCTTCCATGGATTACAGAAGGGGGCAGTGATGTTTCACGTTTTGAAACTAGCATCACCAACTATACAAAAGCTTCTGCTCTCCTTAATGCAGAAATAGAAATGGCTAAGATGTGCTCTTGCAATCTTGTTTCCTCCTGTTACAATCATGCTGCCTACTTGCTACCTTATTTTCTTCAAGAAAAGAAGTCCCAGCTTGGAGCATTAATGGCAGTGGATGGCACAGAGCACTTCTGAGACCTCTCCGGCTCAAAGGGCAAATTCACAGTCATATTTGAAGCTGTACATAAAAATACTAACTATCTGTTATCTGTTAGTTTCACCATGTGGTTTGTTTGGCCTCAGACCTTCTGGCATTACAGCTTGTCAATGACATTTTGTGATACCCATTCATAGTGCTCTGCCTTTCAGCCATGGTTTGGGGAAGATGAAATCAAACGAGGGACTGTTAAAAAAAGTGAGCATATGTATACAGCAGACAGGCTTCTATTCTAAGAACAGCTTGCATTGTCAAGATATCACATGCCAGGTTTGATGGATTGTGTGATTTTAAGTGAGTTCACACATGCAAATGCATGACAAGGCACTTTCATTATAACACTGCATGCGGTACCATACTGTTCTATGGCTCCTGCTGCACAGAGTACGCAGGATGGACAGTGTTACTGAGTGGTTCCCCATAAGAAATGTCTCTTCATTGTTTGCTCTACCTGACTTAAACTAATAACAGCAAATAGGTGTAGCATGACGGGCGGGAATCAAGGAAACAATGCCAGCGTCTTCTCTTCTCTGACCATTTACCCATCCACAAGGCTGCTTCCAGACCTGCTCCCTCAACTCATCAGTCTGAACACGTCCTCCTTTCTGCATCTCTTCCTTTGCTTCCCTTTATCCCTTACATCAGCAGAGGCTTTCTCACTCTGGTTCAAGAGGTGTTTCAGCTCTTCTCTGCATTTCTTACCACTGATGTCCTGCTGAGCCCCCAGGATGTTCTGCAGGAGTCAGGAGGTTCATTTTGATCATTATTTTATAGTAAGGTTGCTCTTGCATTCCTGCTGATGGTGGTGTGGTCTTTGTCCCTTACTTCCAAGCTTTTCCAGTGCTTTTTCATATGTAAGAAGCTACTGTAAGCCCCTATCTATTGTACTATACTATTGTATAATTTAGACTTTGCTTTTTCTTTGATTCCCACTGGAAAATTGGTGACAGTTAAACACCTTGTGACAGAGATTGTGACAGTTTCCCTGTGTGCTGATATGTGTCAATCTCTGTCATTTTTGCTTTATCCTGTCAGCTGCTCTGTGCATGGGATGCAAAGGGTACATAGGCCCTAAGGAAACTGGAAACTGGGTCCTCATCCTTGCTTGGTACCTTGCTGAGTAGCTCTGCCTCTTTGGGCAGATATCTGTCCCGTCAAGTTCAGTCTCTGCTGTCTGAGAAGTAGAAGCATTTGTTAAAAGCCTTATGAATAATTAACCAAGTCAATTTTAATACAATGAAAGCAAAATCATTTCTGTGGTAAGTTTATTTCTAAGCAATTATTAAAACGTTCAATTCCAAAGTTGATCGGATGGTGTATGTACAGTCCTCAGTGCATCTCTGAGGCGAAAATGCTTCTTGATTAAACGAAATCTATTGCGCACACAATTCATTGCCAAAAGAATTCCATCTTAGAACACTTCTCAAATGACAAAAGGACACAGAATCTTCCGTTTGTTACTGAAACACACCAGGAAGAACAACAATCTCATCCTTAATTTATGCTGAAATTCAGTGCCAAAATCACTGAAATCCATGTCCTTTTCCCTATTGGAATATCTTACATGGTCTTATTTATCTTTTCTACAGCTATATCAGTGCTTCAGCTCTAGTATTCCATCTGAATTAACAGATTGACAGAGCCTTTTATTCTGTCATTATCTGGACTTACTGTCTTTTAAAATATTAACTACAGAGTTGGTGAAAAATACTATTATTTGGCATTTCCTCTTTTTGCTTTGCTTTATTTGTTGGTATATTTCACAGTTGTCCCTTTTTAGGTTGTATCTGAAGAGTCAGGACATTACCACCTTTCTGCCATTGCATTACCAACATACGATCTTAACATAGAAATGATGAGGCTCCAATAACTGGGAGAGACCATATGATCACATATGGACTAATGACCTAGAAACACCCATCCAGCTATCACAGCCCAATCTACATGGTGCAATTGGCCAGAGGTGCACCACAAACAGGAGATGAAAGCTGTGTGTTCACCTTCCTCTACGATGGAAACTGAATATTTACCAAGGCACAAAACCCCATTTGAGTGCATCAGACACTGAAGCCTGACTTAAACAAAGCGCTGTTCAGCCTGGAGAAGAGAAGCTGCTTGGAGACCTCAGAGCAGCCTTCCAATATCTGAAGGGGGGCTATAGGGGTGCTGGGGATGGACGCTTCATTAGGGACTGTAGTGACAGGACAAGGGGTAACGTGTTCAAACTGAAACAGGGGACGCTTAGGTTGGATCTAAGGAAGAAGTTCTTTACTGTGAGGGTGGTGAGGCACTGGAATGGGTTGCCCAGGGAAGCTGTGAATGCTCCATCCCTGTCAGTGTTCAAGGCCAGGTTGGACAGAGCCTTGGGTGACATGGTTTAGTGTGAGGTGTCGCTGTCCATGGCAGGGGGTTGGAACTGGATGATCTTAAGGTCCTTTCCAACCGTAACTATTCTATGATTCTATGATTTAAATCCTTTTTCTGCCTCACTAAGGCCCAGAGAGCGAATCTGGGTTTTTCAGGTCAAAAGCTTTTCAGTCACTCATGAAACATTACTCTGCAGCTTCAAGAGGAGAGCACCTTCACAAAATGCACGTTTGCCTCAATCCAGAGGTAAGAGAGGTGAGCAGAAGTCTGAGCTGCACAAGGCAGGAGTCCCTTCTGCTGGCCAGCAGACTTGCTTACAGATAGTAGCTATGACAATTGTCCTTTTTGGGAAGCAAGCTCTGTTATCCATCCCCTAAGCCCAGAAGAAACCGATCATTTTCAGGTGGGAAAACTTCCCCTCTTCATTGTCCCATCAGCAGTTTCAGATGGGGCAGACTAGTGTGTCTGAGGAAAGCTGTTCCCAGCTTCCTCATTTCTGCTTGCTTTCACCAAAGTAGTTTGGGAGGGGAAAAGAAGAGGAGGAAGAAAGCAAGAAATGTGGAGGAGGGAAGCATAAGATGTCCTCACTTGCTGAAGTGTAAAGAGAAGGAGCTGTGTTGAAAGCAGCTTTTGCCACGGTGGCCTGTAGCATGCCTGCCTTCCTCTGCCATGTGAGGTGAGTACTAGAGAGGTGAGGCTAGTCCAAGGTGTGCAAGAACCCTCTGTACTCAACAGCAACCTGTGATCTTTCACTTTCTGCTGTCAGATACATCTGGCTTTTTTTAATGTGTGTTGGAGAAGAGCCATGGTGTTCCTGGGTCTTATCCCAAGCAGCGTGCTGCAGGGTCAGCATCTCTGCTGGGAGGACAGTACTCAAAATCTTATTCCTTGATGTAGCCCTTGAGGGTTTGGAAGATGTCTTTTTGGGAATAATTTGAATGTGCCATGGCTTGTGATGCACACTGTCAGCAATATTACTGGGGTTTCCCACTGAATTTTAGGATGAACTACTTCATAAAATCACAGAATGGGTAGAGTTTGAAGAGACCTCAAAGCTCCTCCAGCTCCAACCCCTGCCACGGGCAGGGACACCTTCCACTGAAGCAGCTTGCTCCAAGCCCCTGTGTCCAACCTGGCCTTGAA
>WYDI02032312.1:0-13634 GCA_009867235.2 Psittacus erithacus
GGTTTCCTGATTGTCCTTGCGCCATGCTCTGTACGTGGGACTGTGTAGTGGGAGTAATGATTGTCTGGATTTTGTGTTTCACATATTGTAGTTGTGTGGAGTGTGCTTGTGGGATCCCATGCGCGCGTGTGTGTGTGTTGAGGGCAAACAGTGTTCCGTGTATTTTTGTTGTCAGGTTTGTGTAAAAGTTTTTAACAGGTGGTAGATTGACATTTTGGGCAAGAAAGACTTAATGCAGAAGTGCAGTTGCCCACAGGCAGCATTTGTAGCTGGGTGAATGGGAGGAGCCTTGCTTAGTGTGTTTAAAGTAACCTGGGGGAGGGGGTGTATTTGTGTTCTTCTACCTACACGTCCATGGTGGCTGCCTGCAAAGTTTGTCGAGCCTTGCCAGGAGCTGGACAGAGTGGAGGAACCTGATGCCTCAGCTACAGGAGCTGACCGTGAATACCCTGAGCAGAGTAGGATAGAGGAAGAGAAAAATGAATGATTGCAAAACGTCACTTGAGGGCAACTGAAATGTATCAACTTGAATATGTGTGCTTGTAAAGTAGCTATTATTAGAGGCTGTGACTTTGTGTATAAAAACACCTGTACTTACTAGCCAGTTGCTAAGAAGAAACTACACCTTGTACTGTATGGATTTGTCACTTGTAAAAGAGATGTTAGAGCATGGAAATTTGCAGCAGCTGCCAGAAAATGCTAAGGCAAAAGCTAAATAATAAATCAAACAACCAAAGTTTTAAGTGCCTTAGCAATAGGGAAACTGGTTAAGTTTGATTTGGAGAAAACTCCGGGAACAAACTCGCCAACAAAGTTTTCAAGTTGACAAGCAGGTATTCTTTATTACGGTGCCGGGAGACACGCGGATAGCTCCTCCCAACGTGTGTCCCCGTACTGCTGCATAAGCTGTCCTTATATAGACACTGGGCATACATACATATTCATAAGACTATGTATGGATTACATCATTTTCTACAAAGTGTCCCGCATGCGTACAGAAATGTGGTGGTGGTCTCTGAGGGTTGTTTACTTCTTCCAACAATCTTCATCACTTCTGGCAGCTTTTGAAGCACGCGCAGTAGATACTTATACCAACTTAATTGGTTCGTTAACACCATAGACATAACTACCATACTGTCCTTCTATTTATCACTTAGTTCAACTGCAGCCCATGCTGGACACCTGCCATTCCCAGATACTCCTTATCCTTACGTCCTGTTCTTTTAGCCTGTTGTTTGTCTTACACTTTTATTTTGTGCTAAGGTCATAAAGGCCCAAAACTACGTCAACTGCAATGGTTTATCTTATACAGGAATTCTCAGTATGTTCGCTAGCTGTACCCTATTTTTTCTCTGTGAATCATGGACCTCAGTAATTTTACATTGCTACTGTTACAAAGCCATCACACTTAGCATTACTTAAAACTTATTCTAAAGGTTTATAAATTTCATTTTGTAATTTTGTGCCCTCTTTTGTTTCAAGTTCTTGAGGTTTAAGAGAGTGAATTTTATCCTTGATAAAGGGATGGTTCATACTGTTAATTGTTGTGTTATGTATTATGTTTATTGTACCTTGGTTTTTGGGTTGTTTGTAACAGGTGTTGGAAAAAATGGTAAAGCAAGTTATATTTTTAGAAAAACAAAAAGGGGGAGATGTTGGTGTAGAGGGTTTTGAGCTCAGCCAGAACATCCTGGAATCGGCCAGAACATTCTGGGCTCGAGCATTCTGGGCTCAGCCCGAACATAGAGGGGAGTGGCTAATTAGGGGGCAACACATAGTGGCCAGTCAGAGGGTGGCGATGTTCAAATCCAGCCAATCCTGTGCGTATTTTGTGCGCGTGAACACAGGTGTAGTCTATATAAACCGTGTAACCAACAGTAAAAGGGTCTCCAACAGCAAAGAAGTTTTTGGTACGAAACTCTGCTGGAGTCTGTGTCTTCAATCGCCACAATTACCCACGTGTGGGGTGGCCAGCACCCAGCCTTGGGCCCACACATAGTGGAAGGCATGTGCAGAGCTGGCTGCTGAGACCCACTCCTGGTCCCAGGGCCCACAAGTGCCCTATGGCAGGACACCCACTGCTTCTGATACCTTCTGCCATTCTGGGGTCTGCTGTGACTGCCAGCCAAGCTTACAGAAAAGGCATCTCCAGGCTCTTGAGGAGCTGCCAGTCTGTCACTGAAAACAGCCTGTAAGAAACAGAGTTGAAAAACTGCCAGTATTGACTTTTTTCCTGTATTTGCTACTTTATACAGATGTAAGGGTGAGAAAGGAAAAATGCTGAGCTTGAAGCAAAACCAAAGTATTATAACATTCTCTTTGAATGTGTCTGTGTTACTGTATTGAAGATCTTGCTTAGTTTTCATTTTAGGGCTTACATTTTTCTAAAGCTTGTATTTAAGTCCCATTCTTTTCCTTTTCCTTTTTTTTTTTTTTTCTTTTTTTTCCTGTAAAAAAGCCAACCAACCAGCTTATCAAAAAAAGACCCTGGAAAAGCAAAATTCCCCTGTAGAGTTTTCAGTGTTGAAACCCCTAAATCCTGCTGGGAACCGCAGAAATCAGCATCACAATACATCATTTTAAACAGGGTTTTCGCAACAAGGAATACTGTTGTCCTGGCTTCAGCAGTAGCAGTCATTTTTCCCCTTCTTAGTAGCTGGTGCAGTGCTGTGTTTTTGACTTTCAGCCTGGGAACAGAGCTGACAACACCGATGTTTTTAGTTGCTGCTCAGTAATGTTTAGTCTGACCAAGGACTTTCTGAGTCTCATGCTCTGCCAGGGAGGAGGGGAAGCCGGGAGGAAGCAGAGACAGGACGCCTTACCCAAACTGACCAAAGAGGTATTCCATACCACAGCACATCATGCCCACTATATAAACTGGGAGTTACCCAGAAGGGTTAGATCGCTGCTGGGTCGGGCTGGGTATCGGTCAGCGAGTGGTGAGCGGTTGTATTCTCTTCTCTTGTTATTTCCCTTGTCATTGTTATTACTGGTGGTAGCAGCAGTGGTTTGTGTTATACCTTAGTTACTGGGCTGTTCTTATCTCAACCTGTGGGAGTTGTATTCTTTCGATTTCCTCCCCATCCTTCTGGGAGTGGGGGGAGAAAAAGGTGGGGGGAGTGAGCAAGTGGCTGCGTGGTTCTGAGTTACTGGTTGATCTTAAGCTGCAACACTCACATAGCGTGGGTTTCCCTCAGATTCTCATGAAGGCTCCATATTGCCGGAGGAATTTTTTTGTTGCTGATGTCAACAGAAAGATGAAGCAGGTGGCATAATTGTTTTATTCCAAGTATGCAGATACACCTATCTATGTTGACTCAGCACACTGAATGGGCAGGGCTTATTGCTGATCTGATCTCTGCACGTTTGTGCACATAAAGTAACCAGAATCCATGTCTTTAGCTATCATCAAACCTCTGAGTCTAATGTACAATCACTTCAGCTTTTAACAGTACAGATGGATGTAGAGCTGGTGGCTACTGCCGAACACCCAAGCAGTGGGTGGGCTCTGCGGGAGGATGCTTGGAAGATGATGACCATACAGCAGCATCTGCTGCCATGTTGCAGGCCCTAGTGTGGCCCATACAGATCACAGTTACATGGATCTTTCCATAAAGCCGTAGATTTTCTGGACTGTGGTTTTACCATAACACACAGCAGGGAAATAAATGTTCCTTGCTTTGCACTGGCATGGAGCATCAGATGACAACCATGGCAGACAGTAGGTTAAGATCAGCAATGAATGGTTCACAGCTGAAGCTTGTACCTTTTCAACCAACACAGGCTGGCAAGGATCAGCTTCCATAGCATTTTTGTTAATGTTAGCTTTCCCAAGTGCATCCACCAAGGTAAGTGACTGCATGGCCAGCATCACTGTCTCTGAGCAGGAAATAAGTGTTCGGCCAAACTTTTTTAAGCACTGGGCAGAAGACTGACTTCAGTAATACTTCATTCCTGAGGGATTTGCTTCAGTGAAGGTGACTTTAGTGACTTCAAAATCTGTCCTGATATGGCTTAAAACCAGCAACTGACCTACATAAAAACATACTCATCTGGGCAGTATCTTTAGAGTTCAAAATCTATTCAGGTTGGTTGGTTGGTTTGTTTGTTTTTAACTAAGAAGCTCTCCAGAACATCAAAATATATGGAAAGCTATTACTTTACAAGTGCATCTATCAGGTTAGCTTAGCAAGTGTTTTCCTCCAAGACTCCTCTTCCATGTGTCAAAAAGGAATAGAGAACTCTGTAGCTGTAAGAAACCAAGAAAAAAAAAAATCAATGCTTTGAATATCCTACTTTTCTACAACGTTTCCGTAGTCTGTAGTGTTCATACTTTAGTATTTGTCCTCTGCCAGTTTGTAATCTCAGGTTTATTCTATTAAAGGCCATGCCTTTCTCTTCCCAGATGGAGCCACTGCTGTTTGGCCATTGGTTTTTTTTGGATGAGATTTATTCAAGCAGTCAGTGACCTTTCCTATTCTCTCTGTTGATTGTCTGGAATGGTTTAGCCTGCCAAGGTGAAAATAGCTACAGTGTTTTATTGTTTCTAGTACTTGTTTATTTGCCCAGTTATGCAATGCATTTACAGGCTGGCTGGCTGATTGATTTATTGCTGCTTTGTACCCCTTCCGGCTTCCTTCTGGGCAAAGGGACTGGAAAAGGTCTTTCTGCAGCTGAGAGTTTAAGCCTGTGTCTGTGCATTAACTAACTGCATGTAAGGCATTTCAGTCAAAATCATCCCTTATAACCCATGACTGTCCATTTGCCCAGGGTTTGTGATTGCAGATCTAGGCTTATACACTCTGTCAGACTGCCAGCTGGCAATGCAGCAAATTACTGCTAATACACACTTGTGTTAAAGCAGTATAAATGAAAAAGGGAAAGTAATTGTAAAACATAGTAAAGGAGCCACTCTAATTTCTGTCACCTCTATATAACAACCTCTGAAAGAGCAAAATGGACATAGGACAAAAATCATGCCTTCCTCCAGCAATTCTTGTTTCTGGGATTATTCTGTGAAGGCCTAGGAAAGAGATTTTGGCTAACCCGGCAAAGTGGGAATCTATGGCCAAAGCATGAGCAAGTGTGTAAAATGCAAATACAAAGTGTGAATGAATGGGAGAGACCTTCTGTTGTCCTGGCAATCCAAGAATAAACCAGTTACAATGATCCAGAAGCCACAACATAGTTTTTCACCTCTGCAGCTAACTTGGAAGAGCAATCCCTATAATCTTAGTTGTTAGTGACAAGTGGGCAATACAGCCCTTCTTAACAAAGACGTATAGTGCATTTGCCTTGTGGCCATATTTCAGTAGCTTTGGTTTCCAGTATTGACAGTGCACTTGCCTCCTTTCTCTGATGAGTGAAATGCAGAGTGGTTGCACCAGACAAAAGTACCACTGGGAAAGGACACAGCCTTTCAGTGCCCCCTTTGACAGTTCTTCCCTAAGACATCTGTGTACTCATTGCTGTAAGAGTGACTTTACAGCTGTCTTTCAAGGTTAAAGCAACACCAAGCCGGTAAATGCCACACTTTCTCTCAGGATATAAGTCTGAAGCCCAACTAACTTCCTGAGGGGCACGTTTCATGGGGGCAACTCAGTTTGATTCATAGAGAAGTGAATTGGAGCAACAACAAGCACAATGCTGCTAACATCAGAAAGGAGACAAACCCCTCAGGTACCTACCAAACCCAGATATAATCCATTTAAGATAGGAATATGTGTTGTGTGGGGGCAGGTTCACATTTAGGGAGGATTGGACTGTTGTTGCTATCATCAATACCTGATTCAGCAGCAAAGCGCAGGTTATCACTAGAACATCTTTCTCTTCCTTTTCTGATGATTTTTTTTTTCATAACCCGAGTTATTAGGCTTTACCCAGTAACAGTTCTTGTACAAAGAAGTGATAACGTATTTTTCACACCATTCTGTTTGGCAACCAGTATTTGTACTATTACACTTGGTATCTGCAGCACCACACTCTGCCTGCTCAGTGAACTGAATGCGCCCCCAAAAGTGAAATATGCTCCTTGCACTTCTGAAAAAATGAAGGTAGGAGTCTTACTCTGCATTGCTGAGGTGATCCTCTCCATTTTCCTTCAACCTGGATCTGTACAGTGCATGCTGAATTTACAGATAAGTTGTCAAAATGAGCATGACTTACAGAGCAGAAGCCTGAGCCCATCAGCTACATGGAAATGGGAAGACCTAGGAAAGAAGCCACAGACAGGGCTCAGCCAATGGACTGTGCCAGGTGTCAAGGACCTGCACACAGGGAGCCCCTATGATGAGATGTCCTTATCATGGAGACCTTCACCTAAGACATAGGACCAGGCATATGTGTGAATTCACCACATGTCGTTACGTTTTTGTGTGTAGTGGGTGTATTCCGGCCAGACATCCCAATACACAGTTTCACATTGAGAGACTAACTACAGAGACCTCCCGTTACTGTAAGACACTAAACACCTAGATGACCACCCATATGCATTTTCATGCCAATTGATCTCCATCAGCATCCAAAATTCAGAGAAAACTTCAAATCCTGGCTCTCCACACTTGAGTGTTCAGACTCGCCATGGCCGCGGCTGCGGGATATGCGTCGGAGGAGGTGGCCTGCGACTGTTCATGCATGTGCCTTTGCAGTGCCACTTCCAGGCTTTCAACACTTGGGGGCACCAACAATACAAAGAATCAGGGCCACGTCTAGTCTCCAGCCTTTCCTCGTACAAAGGAAGTTGTGAGCCTAGCAGAAGCGAGGTGCTATCAGTTTGCTTGTTTACAGTTTTGACACAGTGAATGTAAGAAAAACATTATTCTAGCAAGAGACCTCAGGTAGTGGTAGGATTAGGAGAGGGTGAGGATATAAGATAGGAAGAACTGTCTGTAAACTTTGATTACTTCCACTGTGGAACTATTTCAGCTAAAAAACCCAAACCAGCTGTGATTAAAGGTTTGTTGGTTGTTTGTTTTTGTTGTTTTGTTTTGTTGTGGTTTATTTTTATTCTTTTTATTTATTTTATTTTTTTTTTTCATCTTGTTGTCTTAAATAAACCCTCCCCCCAGGCACAGAAAAAGAAACATAAAAGCAGTGAAGAGGTAGGGCAGTATCAGGCTCTGTGCCAGTGCCATCCATGGCTCAGAAATTGCTGGAACCAGGAGTGGCCTTGCAGCATCCCTATTCTCTCCATCTGTCTTCGGCAGCATTGCTCTGTGCACCAGCCAGCAAAGCAGAACCCGAGTTTGAAGCAGAGTTTCTCCATCAGCAAGCTGTTCTTTCTCACATCGCATCTAACACGGGATGCTAATGCCAACCCTATATCAGATAAAGCTGAATTCTTTAGGAAAAATACTGCGTGCAATTATTTTTTTGTGTGGGAGCTTAGGGGTGGAAGTTTCTAGGTGCTGAACTGGAGGAATGTCATGTGCTCATTGTTGATTTCTAATTGCTGGCTAATGATAAGTTCCAAGAGTGTAGCAACACAGAGCAGAAAGTCATGGAGGAGCTGCTGTCTTACAGAGTACTTTGTATGCCTTCCTTAACATCCATCACTTGTGACCGATGCCACTGAATGCAGTTATCCAGTAGTGAAGCTGATCTGTCAGTATTTCATTAAAATATGCCGCAGGGAGTAGTTCAGTAAACTATTTAGCATGCCAAATGCATAGTATATGCCAATGTATTTATTGTATAATGCTCTTAAGAGCTTCAAGCCTCTGTTCGTTGGGAGTAATCAATCCTATTTTCATATGCAGTGGACCTTGAACCATGCTCTCCTCTCATATTGCAACAATTTAAGTTTTTCAAGGGATGATCAGAATAAGTAGATGCAGTACCAGGAGCTTTGGCAGTAAGCTTTATTGATATCCTGGGCTGAAAAAACCCCACAGATCTCTGCACACTGTGGGAAGGATCTAAAAATACATAATAAAAGCATGATTAGTACAGCATGCAACAAGGTGAGGAGTACATGCTGCTAAACAGAAATGAAGTCTTGACAAGATAAAAACAACAAATCCAAATAAAGTAGGTCAGCAACAGGAGTATTAAGCTCAGACTTATTGCAATATGAAATTAAGGACAGTTATGGGTTTAATGGAGCTGAAAGAATCTACTCCAGTGACTGGTAATTAATAGTTCAAGGAGACCTTCAGCACCCTGTTCAGCCATTGGATTACCTCATTAGACATTGTCAGTTTCGGGGACATGCAAATCCCATATGCCAAAACACACCGGTTTTCATACACTTGGTGACCTTTCTCATCTCTTGTATCCTTTCTTTCCTTTCTGTCTAACTGCACCAAGTGCTTACGCAGACTGTTCCCTGGCAATTACTTGTTGGGCAGCATTCCCACAGCTGAAATAGGCTCTCTCCGATACTGAAAGCCAGGCAGCACTTTGTTAAACCAGAACGTGTGTTCAACAACCCTCCACGACCTCCCTCATGGGAAGCCTAGCTTCTAAACCTTTGGGGTTCCATCTTTGCTCTGTATAAGGCGCTGCCAAATAGTTGTAGTCAAACCCCAAAGCCATCAAAGGGGCATGCTGAGCCTTGTGACCCTAACTCTACCCATCCCTGGCAATGGGCTCCTGTGCCCTGTTGCCTGTATCTCTTGCTAGGGCAGACAGAAAATGTCTGTGATATCATGTATCTCTTTAAATCCTAAAATGATACTCTGGCTCTATAGCAACACTAACAGGCATCATCTGGTTTTTTATATCTGGGAGGCTTGCAGAGGCCCTGCTGCAGTGTTTTGCAGCTACAATTAAACAATTCAAATCTAGAAATGAATCTGAGGTAAAATATCATATGCTACACCTCTGCTGAGCATTGTGGCCTGTATCAGAAATAGCGTGGCCACCAGGACCAGGGCAGCGATCATACCCCTGTACTCAGCACTGGTGAGGCTGCGCCTCAAATACTGTGTTCAGTTCTGGGCCCCTCACTACAAGAGAGACATGGAGGTGCTGGGGAGGATCCAGAGAAGGGCAACGAAGCTGGTGAAGGGCCTAAAGCACAAGTGTTAACAATGCTCTGTTCTGTTCCGTTCCAGTCCATTTTCTTGGACCATGCTTCTGGAAGCTTTCAGATCTCAATGAGATCTATAGAGAGCTTTACAACCTTGAAATTCAGAGTGCATATTAGGATTCCAAAAGAGGATGTGAAAACCCAGCTGTAAAAATCAATAAAATAGGACATGTAGAAGACACTGACGCACTGAGACTTGTGGAGACTGTGTGTACATACAAATATCCTCATAAAATCAGACAAGGGTTTTTCCTCAAAATGAGTGCCTCCTCAGGACAAGCTTGCTGAAGTGGAAGGTGTTGGGAGGGGTAGAAGGAAAGGAGGGAGGAAGCACAGGAATAAATTAAATTTAAGTGTGACATAAGGAGCAAGGGAACCCATAAACATATCCAGGGTGATAAAAGATAACTGAAGCAAAAGGCTTTTAGAGATGTGAAACCCACCTGCTCTGTCAGGCAGCGCTGAAGACAGATAAAGACTTATGATTTTGATGAGACAGTTTGCTGTGTGCATGTCCCTCCCAGCACTGCTGCCTGTTCTCCTGAGGCAAACAGGCATGTTTGCTACTGTAGAAAAGACAGTGATCTGGACCTGGAAAGCAGCTCCTGTGCTGCTGCACAGCCCTGGTGTATATGGAATAAGAAGTGTTCTTTAATTACACACAGGGCTTAGACTGGCGGACTGTATGCACTAGGCAAAATGCTCAGGGTGGTTATTGCTTTGCCCGCCTTTACAACATCCAGGCTCAAATTGCAGTATTTATTGTGGCCTTTCTCCCTTTCCTGACTCTACATTTTGGATGCATTGGCCTGGTCCTGCAGCCAGCGAATACTTAACAGTGGTACCTTGTGAGGCAGCAGGCACCATGTCACCTTCCCCGAGCTGAGAGCAAAGGCTCAGACTTTGATTGTCTGAGGGGAGAATATTTGACCAGATAGCTCATACTGCAATCTTAATTGCAGCAGAAACATAATGAATAAATGCTTCTCCTTCTGCATTATGTAAATAATTTTCTGGGCTGTGTCAACTCTTCTGTGTGTGAGAGCTTCTTTTAATCACTTGAGAGAGGATCTGACTGACACAGAGACAGATCTACTGAATACAGGAGTGTGTAGTCTGGTAGAGTTGCTTTTCAGATCAAAGTTTTCAGAGTTTTATTTCTAGCTATTCCCTTCCTCCCTTCCTTCCTTCCTTTCTTCTTTTCTTTCCTTTCTCCCTCCCTCCTTCCCTACCTCCCTCTCTTCCTCCCTCCACTGGGGAGGAACTGCTTTCCTCAGTGGCAATGGCTACAGTTGGCAGTGGGCTATGCTGTAGTCAGAAGGGGAAGAGCAACACTGGTGCAGCTGGGAAAGTCTCCATTTCACACTTGCAGAAGCATTAGTCCCAGAAGAGAAGACAGGCTCTAGCAACTTATTTGAGTTTGTCACCTACAGCTTCTGATGGATAGGACTTGAAAACGTATGAAAATTTTGGCAAAAAAGGGGCCATGCTTTTGCAGCAAGATTTTGTGGCATGCCCCTTCTCCTGCTGCTTTTTTAATTAGTTTTGCTTCTACCCAGCAAGGCGGGTAATGAGAACCTCTTTCCTTCTGTTTGGGTTTCTGGTTTTATTTTTCCCTCCACACTGTGCCTGTTTTCAGTGCAGGAAACAATTCGACATGCTTATTTTTTTATTATTTTTTTCCCCCTTGTTCTCTGTAGCTTTTCCCAATTTCCCGGGCTCTGGCTTTTTCCCAGTGGGTCAGCTGCATTTTTCATGCGGCTGGGGGAAGAGAGGCATGAGAGAAGAACACAACTGTCCCCAGTGGACCTTGTGGTGGCATGGGTAGTGTGTAGTGGGGGGCAGTCTCTGAAACTGTGTGGCTCCTCTGGTCCAACCAATCAGCCCTGTATGTCATTTGTTCATCACCTAGCAATGTTTCAATAGCTTGCACTGAATTTATTTACTGGCGGGTGTCCCAGGAAGGCAGACACAGCTTTTATCAGGTGCCAGTTAACAAACTCTGCTACCTTTGCCAGTGGATTGAAGAGCCACTGCTGTATTAGGAAAAAGGTATTATATACATAGCACCTATTAATAGTTTTATCTGTCAGCAGTGAATTAGTATGAAATGCTCAGGCTTCTACCCAAACTAAAATGATATCAATTGGAAATGTTGTTTGAGCAGACTACAGGGCAGAAAACCAGTTTCATGCAAGCTTCTAATGCAGTGTAATTCTGAGGCTGTCCACACTGAAGCTGCAGGTGCTAAAGATTGCTCCTGAACATATCCATCAGTCTCTGCACTGCCTGACATTGTTGTCCTTGTCCAAGCCATGGCTGTTCTCTTTTCACTGATTTTCTCCCCCGTCTCACAGGTTGGAGGAGACGGCTGTTCCCTAGGAGGTGGGTTTTGCACTCCTGCTGACAGACACTGCCTGTGTCCTTCTCTGACTGAAACCTCCTTCCTACCTGCTTTGTATTCCAGTTCAATCACAAGTATTAGTGGCACTAAATGCTGTCTAGCCATCCATCACAAGACATTCAGGGCATCCATTTTGATATGATTCATTTGAACAATCTATGTTCATTATTAATCTTCCCTTACTGCAGGCTAAAGTAACCCTGGCTTGTAAGGTTCTTTTCAAAGCTGGCTTTACTGTAATTGCATTTTCTGCTGTATCTACTTGCTTGCTTGCTTCTTAGTGCTTTGCAGGGTGTTGCCCCTCTTCATAACTTCTGAACTGTGCCATTTTTCCCAGACAGTGCTTATTGGGGATTAATATGCAGTCAATCACTGCCATGCTGTCAGCTTTTGGAAGTCTGTTTTGGAATACAGCTCATCCCTTCAGTGGGAATTAATTTCAATAACTGTAAGATTTGTTTTGGTTATTGAGAGCTAGGTTGTCTCCTCCATGAAATACAGAATTGGTGATGTGGCTTTTTTATCCACTCAGGAACATTATCTCCCTTTCCCTCCATTGCACTGAAAGTTACTGCATTTTACACTATAGAGAAGAGGTGCAAGCTGCAACAACAGAACTGAAAGTGAAGGATCTAGGAATGAAAGGCAAGTACCTTTCAGGAGAAATCATAGAGCGAATACACAGACAACTTCTTGGCTGCTGTAATGCTCCTCTCCCCACCACTGCCCTTTCTAATCACAGCACACTGTGCGTGCTCACACTGGTTTCCTCACTGACAATTTCACCCAGGCCATCAAACAAGCCAGAAAAGGCAGCATGGGTAAATGAATGTCAATGAGACTCTTGTTAAGTCTTAGCTCTGCCACAAACTGGCTGCTCATCTCCTGTCTGCTTCTTTTCCCACCTTTGTTGTCTTTGTTCCTGAGATAGGCCTAGGGTTCAGATGCTTGGTTAGGCATTTTGTAATTCACATCCTTTAGATTGTCACAACAAGGTATGTTTTTTCACACAACATAGCTATGTGTCTAGACATAATGCCATTCAGGTCAACATGGTCCCCAGCCACCACCCTCACACACGAAGTCTTCATAGGAACTTGAGAGGTGACTTAGTCCATCCTCCTATGCCTGTCAAATTGTTCTTCAGTATCTTGTACTACATATGTGCAGAGTGTAACATTAGCTGGTCTGGACCAGACCCAAAGGATGATGCCCCCTGGATGTGGTAAATAATAATAATGACAGCGTGGGCCATGGGATTAAATAAACAGAAGAGAATATTTGGTTTCTGCTAACTGTTGTAGGTCAAGTTGTAGATTTAATTTTATAAAATTGGGTACTCTTGGAATGTTGTGGTCCTGAAGGCCAAGAATGAGCACACCAGCTGCCTCTTTCCAGTGACTGCAACTTCCATCTCTTGAAAAGAAAACTAAAATTAAAAAAAAAACACAAAAAGAAGAAAAATTGCAGCTTGACTATGACACAGCATCTAGAGGTTTTCTTTCCCTTTTCAGTTGATTAAGTGGCCTCCTCTATTAAAAACCTCTTGATAAGCCAACGAGAGCTATTATCAACTCATAAGAATCTGTGGTTGGTAAATAGAATTACAATTTTGAGAAGAAATACTGCAGATATCATACTGGGAGTAAGTGGCATGGGAGTAAAAGAAGGTTAAAATACTGTGTTATTTTAGTAGATGAATTCCTCAATGACTGGGGAAGCTGACACAACCTGATTGAGGTTATCATTGAGTGATATTTGCAGAAAGACAGTAATATATCACCTGTACAGGTGTAAAATCTGTAAACAAGTTTCTTGCATTTAATATGCTCTGACCTGAGCTCCAGCAATGTTCTGTTAAGGGTAAGCAGAGCGTGCCCTCTGTCTCTGACTGGAGTCCGAGCTTGGAAAGGTTCCCCTTGTCTTCCATCAATGAAAACCTTCATCAGCAAATTACAAAGCTCACAGTAATCTCCCCTTATTCTAGTGCCTGCTCCCTTGCATACTAAAATCCTCATTTGCCTGGTTCATGTGGCGATGAGAGCACATCTTCCAGATGACAGTATCTGTAGCACACTGTCCTGGGCTCAGCAGTAGCAGTCATTTTTTCTCCTTCTTAGTGGCTGGTGCAGTGCTGTGGTTTTGACTTTCAGCCTGGGAACAGCGCTGATAACGCCGATGTTTTTAGTTGCTGCTCAG